>VMDO01029854.1:8137-22179 GCA_007922755.1 Pedetes capensis | reverse complement strand
GAGGGAAGATAAGAATGAGGTCAATATAAATGGACTAGAAATCGCATGTAATTGTTCTAACAAGATAAAAACAAAGACCACTACAGGAAAAGTTTCTATCTTAAACAGAAATGGAACCCAAGGACATATAGAAAAATACTACATAGTAAAAGATAGAGAAGACTTGGATGGGAAACTTAGATGGGAAGGGGGGGAGGGGAGAAACATAGGGGAGGGTAAGGGGTAAGCTATATGAATAATGTTTATCAAATTGCATATATAAAAATTGTCACAATGAAAAGCATGTCAAAATGAATCACATTATGATGTACATTAAAAATTTCTAATAAAAACAAAAAAGAAATGTGTATTGTCAGTATTCTCCCAGTCCATGGCTTTTGTATCATTTTCTTTTTCATCCTTTTCTTTTGTTTTCCTTTTTAAATTTTTAATTATTATTTTTGACACAAAGACTCACTATGTAGCCCAGGCTGCCCTGGCTGGTGATCCTCCACCCTCAGACTCCTGAGAGCTAAGATTAAAGGTATACACCCTCATACCTGGCCTGAATATTTATTTTCTTAAACTTGACTTCTGAACAGATGTTTTAAATTTTGATGAACTCTTATCAATTTTCTTCTATTTGGCTATTACTTTCTAGATCCTCTCTAAAAAGATCTATAGATCTGTAGATCTTTAATGCACAGTGAATTAATTTTTGTGTATGGTGGTTGTTGTTAGGTGTCGTTGAGTCAGGTCTGACTTCTAGTGACCCTGTGTACAACAGAACAAAACACTCCCCGATTCTGTGCCAGGCACATGATCTTTTTTATATTTAAGCCAATTGTTGCAGACACTGTGTCAATCCATCTAGTTGAGAGTCTTCCTTTTTTTCATTGACCTTCTACTCTCCCAAATGTGATGTCTTTCTCGAAGGACTGGTCCCTCTTGACAGTATGTCCAAAATACATAAGACACAGTCTAGGCATCCTTACTTCCAAGGAGTACACTGGCTGCACTTCTTCTAGGACAGATCTGTTGGTTCTTTTAGCAATCCAAGATATGTTCATAATTGAAAATCATTAACTCTCCTCATGTCTCCCTTATTCAACATCCAGCTTTCATAAACATATGATGCAACTGAAAATACAATGGCATGAGTCTGGCACACCTTTGTGTTCAATGTGACATCTTTACTCTTCAACTCTTTTTTTTTCTTTGCGGTACTGGGGGTTGAACCCAGGGCCTCTTGCCTGCATGCTTTGCAAGTGCTGGACCACTGAGTTGCACCCCCAGCCCATTTTTTTTCACTCTTTGAGACAGGGTCTCACTAAGTTACACAGACTACCTCTGGTCTAGAACTTGCAATCCTCCCACCTCTGCCTCCCAAGCCGCTAGGATTACAGGCGTGAGCCACCATGCCCAGCCTACTCTTCAACATTTTAAAGAGGCCTTTTTCAACAGCTTTTCCCAATGTAATGTGTCTTTTGATTTCTTGACTTCTGCTTCCAGGAGTGTTGATTGTAGAACCATGTAAAGCAAAATCATGGACAACTTCAATCTTTTCTCTATTTATCATGAAATTGCATAGTGACCCGTTATAAAGATTTTCATTTTATTGATGTTGAGGCACAATCCATACTGAAGGCTGTGTTCTTTGATCTTCATCAGTAAAGCATAGAGATTGAAAAGGTATGGTGAAAGGATACAGCCCTGATGCATACCTTTCTTGACTTTAAACCAGGCAGCGTTTGCTTGTTCTGTTCAGTGACTGCCGCCTGGTTCATGTACAAATTTCTCATGAGTACAGTTAAGTGCTCTGGTACTCCCATTTTTACAATGTTATCCATCATTTGTTATGATACATATAGTCAAATACCTTTTCATAGTCAATAAAACATAGATAGATATCTTTCTGGTATTCTGTGCTTTTGGCCAATATCCATCTCACATTAGCAGTGATGTCCCTGGTTCCATACCCTCTTCTGAATCTGGCTTAATTTACTGACATTCCCTGTCTATATACTGTTGTAGTTGCTTTTGAATGATCTTTAGCAAAGTTTTGCTTCCTTGTGATATTAATGATATTGTCCAATGATTTCTACATAGTTAGATCCCCTTTCTTGGGAATAGGCACAAATATGGATCTCTTCCAGTTAGTTGGCCAGGTACCTGTTTTCCAAATCTCTTGTGCTTTTGTTTTTAATAATAAATACAACTTGTTTAATAAATATGGGGCTATTTGAATTTTCTGTTTCATCTTTTGATAGCTTTGGTACACTGTGTTTTTTCAGGAGATTTGTGTATTTTATTTAAATTGTCAAATTTACTGTTCCTAAAGTGATTCATAATATTCTTGCATTATCAATTTAATGTCTGTAAGATGTGTAGTGAGCCTCTTCTTTCATTCCTGATTTTGATAATTTATGACCTATCTGTCTTTCGGTCATTCTTATCAGGGGTTTATCAAGTTTGTTGCTCTTTTATAATATACATTTGGATTTGTTACTTTTTTTTTTTTTTTTTTTCTGGTACTGGGGGTTGAACCCAGGGCCTCACGCTTGCATGCTTTGCAAGTGCTGTACCACTGAGCTGCACCCCCAGCCCATTTTTTTTTACTTTTTGAGACAGGGTCTCACTAAGTTATGCAGACTGCCTCTGATCTCAAACTTGCAATCCTCCTGCCTCCCCCTCCCGAGCCACTGAGATTACAGGCATGCGTCACCATGCCTGGCTGATTTGTTACTATTTTTATTGTCTCTTTTTTATTTCATTATTTTTGTTTGTACTATAATTCTTTTTTATATTTAAGTTTACTTTCTTTGTATTCTAAGTTGCTAAGATAAAAACTTACATCATAGATTTTGGGTATACATTTGAAGCTTTAACATTTCCTTTGAACACTGTTTTAGATGTAGTACACAAATTTTGATATGTTTACTTTTCATTACCAATTGGCTCAAATATTTTCTTTTTAAAAAATAAAATACAATTTATTTATTTATTTATTTATTTATTTATTTATTGTACCAGGAGGCTGAACCCAGGGCCTCGCACATACTTTGCAAGTGCTCTACCACTGAGCTGTGCCCCTAGTCCCTTTGTAATTTTTTATCTTGAGACAGGATATTGCTAAATTATGCAGGCTGCCTCTAGTCTTGAACTCACGATCCTCCTACCTCAGCCTCTCAAATTCCTGAGATTACAGGTATGTGCTACTACACTCAACACCATTTACTTTTTAAAAAAATTAAAATTTCATGACATTATTTCTCTCATCCATAACTCTGTTTCTACCTCCCACTTGCCTCCCCACGGTGGCCTCCTCTCCTTCCCTGTGTGCCTGTGTAATGATGAGAAGACAATGAATTGGCTTAGTCAGGCACAGGGGAGGGAATGCCAACTGGAGGAGAGAAATAAAGATGCCACAGCAACTGCTCCCTGCATCACAGCAGACCCAAGCCCAGGTATATAAAATATTTGTATCCATGTATGGATTACATGCCTGTAATCCCAGCACTTGTGGAGTTTAGACAAGAAGATAGAGTTTGAGGCCAGCCTGGGCTACAAAATGTGACCTTGTTTCAAACAACAAGAACATCAACAACAACAGACAAAAGACCCAGTTAAATTATCATTACAAAAAAGAGTTATGAATAGCTAATAAACACATGAAGAAATGCTCAATATCAGTAGCCATCATGGAAATGCAAATTAAAATTAAAATGACATACTACCACACATTCACTAGAAGAGTTGTATCATAAACGTGAATAAAATCAAGCAATGGGGATGATATTAGAGAAATTGTTACACATTCTTGTGGGAATTTAACCATTTACCTGTTCAGTGGTTTCTTATAGTTAAACACATTCTTACCATTTGATCAACCAATTCCACATAAAGCTAAGTACCTGAATGCTCACAGCAGCATTATTCAGAATATCCCCAAACTGGGAACAACTCGAATATCTATCAATGGGTGAATAGATAAACATGAGGTGATATAGCCATACAATGAAAATTATTATACAGTAAAAAGGAGCAAATTACTGATACATATTGCCACTGGATGAACTTCAAATCATCACACCAAGTGAAATAAAATCAGACACTGAAACTATATATTGTATGGTTCCATTCCCTTAAATCTCTAGCAAAGGCACGTATTTCTAGAAATAAGTAAATTAATAGTTTGCTAAGGTTGGAAGTAGGGTTTGACTGCAAAGGGACATGAAGGAACTTTTTGAAGTGCTGTAAATGTTCTAAAACCTGAGCTGCAGTGATGATGCCTCCAATCTCAGCACTCAGGAGGGTAAGGCAGCAGGATTGACGCATTTGAAGCCAGCCCGGAGACTCGGTCTCAAAACACACACACACACACACACACACACACACACACACACACACACACACACAGTGCCAATCTAAGATCCAGAAGAGACAAAGAAAACTGATATTGACCTTTGAGGTTGGATGGCAGCAAACATTAATTGTAGAGAAATGATGTTGTTGTTGTTAAGTGCTGTAGAGTCGGTAACCGACTCATAGCGACCCTCATAGGGTTTTCAATGGCTGACTGTTTCGGGATTGCCTTGGGAGTGGATTGCCAGGTCCTTCTCCCATTTTGCGGGGCTGGGAATCGAACTCGGGACCTCAGAGACTGCAGAGCAGTGCTCCACCAACTGAGCTAAATCCCAGCCCAGAGAAATGATGGGACTCTCCATATAAACCTTGTATGGTAGTAATGCTTTATCTGAGTGGAAACTGCTGGAGATTCTCTTCTTGGCCTAAATTATCTACCATTTGACCGATATTCACACAAACTCCTCAGCGAATTTGGGTAAGAATAGATGAACTCCGTGTAGAGTAAGAGAAGGAAGACCTCAAATCAACTCTAGAATGTTAAACAGGAAATAATTAAACAGAAAACACTCTGAGCTCCTGTGGTTAAAGAGAAGTTAAATGATGTTATTTGGGATGTGTCTTTTTTTTTTTTTCAGTGATTTTTGTGTCTTGTTTTTTTTTTCAGTGATTTTTTCAAAATGACAGCTTGATTTTCAGTTTGGACAGTAATTAAGGAGCTTTTCCTCACTGTCTTGCTACCCATTGTACAGTACAACAGGAAATAACATAATTGGCACATACACATGCTAACTTGTCTGTACATGAACAAAGAGAGAAGTATATATTTCACAAAGTTGTTTTTTAACATTTTGTCAGAATAAAAATTAAGATTAATTTTAATAGTCACTTATCCTTCATTCTAGGTGATTTAGCACAATCAGCCTCTTCTTTCTAAAGAGTTGTTCCATCTTCAGTCACTCAAGAATGCCTCAGCCCAATGCACACCTGTTTGGAAACTGTCATGTGGGACAATTGAGCAAGGCTATGCTTTCCAAGTCTTTTCCTAGAGCATCCCTTGTGTGTCCAGAACCACAAGATATACCACTTGCTCTCACTGTCACGTGGTGAAACATTTCTGACTCACTAGATTCTTCACAGCAACCTTCACATCCTTGTTTCTGAGACTGTAGATGATGGGATTGAGCATGGGGGTCAACACTCCGTAAAACAGGGAGATAAGTTTGTCTGCAACCTCCTGCTTATCTTCACCCAATGGGTCCTTTGATTTGGGCTTTGCATACATGAAAAGAATAGTTCCATAGAAAATGACTACCACTGTAAGATGTGCAGAGCAGGTGGAGAAGGCCTTTCTCCGCCCCTCTGCAGAAGGGATCCTCAGGATGGTGGTGAGTATGAACATGTAGGAAACAAAGATACACAGAAAATGTTACGAACCAATTAAGTTGATTAAACAGGACCAGGCTCTGTGCCACTATGGCAAAAGAGGACATGCAATGCTATCATACAGTGTTATGGTATCTGCACTTTTGGTCAATAGGGAATGAGTTTGCATCTTGGATCCCAGTAAGAAAGGTACTCTTCCTGCCAGAAATGTCAGACACTATCCTCTCTGTTGTCACAGGATAGTGTAGAACAAGGATTTCAGATTTAAATAGAGGACATGAGGACAGGAAAAAAGGTCTGAGGTTGATGAGGGAGCAACAAGATCAAGCTTTGGAAAGAAACAGTGCTGGCGTCAGAGGCCCATCAGGTAACTAGCATTTTGCTGAGACCTGCTTAGTCAGGGATCTTTAATAGCACAGAACAGAGAATCTTTCAAGTAATTCTCACCTGAGGCCAAGGAGGTGAGCATCAGTTAGTATGGAGTATGGCCATGCCTGGTCAGCAGGGCCAGCAGATGGAAATTTCCCTTAGAAGTAAGTGAAAGAGGTAGCAGGGGGCAGGTGGCATGCTCTGAATTGGAGCTTCATCTCTATCAAAATCAACCAATGTAGACTGGTCACAGAAAACTAGGATGCTTTGCTAATGAAAAGACCCTGGGTTCTAATGATTCCTTTGTGATAAGGAGATGGAAGTTGCATTTGAGTGCTTTGCCATCTAGACACCATTGCCCACATTACCATAGGGGAAATGCACAGAGATCTCACAACAGTGTGTGGATTCGGCCAACTCTACCAATGCTTTGTCATTTCCATAAAGACCGAGGAAATGAAGCCCCTTAGGTGGGGACCCCTACAGCCCACAGACTACCTCTATCCTAGACACTGGCATGTTTTAGATTTCTCTCTTTGGGAAAAGTTTCATCCATCTGAACCCTCATTTAAGCCCTCTATAGATATCTGAGAGCCACAGGTCTCAGCTCTCTGAGCACAGGGTTGGGTAAGAGAAAGTTGAAAGGCAATTGGACAAAGATGCATGTAGGGCTTATTGAGCATCTATATGCTAATTATCTTTCTAGGCACTGCAGACAAATATTTTCTGGCACTATCAGGTTCCTACTAAGACAGTCCGAGATCTGGGCACTTTCACTTTTCTTTTTTTCTTTTTTCTTTTTCTTTTTTTTTTTTTTTTTTTTTTTTTTTTTTTTTTTTTTTTTTTTTTTTTTTTTGCGGTAGTGGGGGTTGAACCCAGGGCCTTGCACTTGCATGCTCTGGAAGTGCTGGACAACTGAGCTGCACCCCTAGGCCCCCCCCCTTTTTTTTCCTACTTTTTTTGAGACAGGGTCTCACTAAATTACGCAGACTGCCTCTGATCTCGAACTTGCGATCCTCCTGCCTCCACCTCCCAAGTCGCTGGGATTACACGCTTATGCCTTCGTGCCCTGTGGCACTCTCACTTTTGAAGGTCCTAGCACACATCATATGAGTCAAAATGAACTTGAATACCACTGCAATTTTCTGTGAAATTCCACTTCTGTTATTAAAATTATTTGGCTTACAAGTGACACATTTAACTTACAATTCTATGATTTCTGAACAATTATGAAAATGTGAGAATCCTCAAAAAGAAGTACCCAATATGCAGATTGTTTTAAAATGATACATGAATATAAAAATGGAGCCATTGTTAAGGTTGACACAATCTTCTCTTTCGTTGTTGTTTTTGTTGTTAGGCGCTGTTGAGTCGGTATCCGACTCATAGCCACCCTCATAGGGTTTTCAATGGCTGACTGTTTCGCGATTGCCTTGGGAGTGGATTGCCAGGTCCTTCTCCCATTTTTGGGGTGCTGGGAATTGAACTTGGGACCTCAGAGACTGCTGTGCAGTGCTCTACCAACTGAGCTAAATCCCAGCCCTCTCTTTTGTAGGCATGTGGATAAACACGTTTCTATAGGGTTTGGTTGTGTTTTTCATAGACAGCACATTTGCTGACATCAAATATCTTTGTCCTTGAAGATAAGACCATAGTACTGACTTCTGAGCCCTCATGCCCAGTAGGCAAAACAATCTGCTTATTTTCTGTTTAGGAGTAAAAACACTTATAAATATGAATTAAGATCCATTTATAGAGGTGAAAATTAAAGACATTTAATTTAGCAAATAGTTTCTAGAGAGGAATTTTTTTTTCATTGAATGAAGGGAATTCAATAAGTTTCTCTCCTTGGGAGTCAAGGTACAGGCAGTACCTGAGAAGGTCACATACTGAAGTGAACATGCTGTTCACACATCTGTCTTGAGATTGTTATTCTTTGTGGGAGGCTGAGTTCCCTGGAAGCTGACTCTGTTGAGGAAATTTTCTTGCTGGGGTGGCTCTTTAAAGAGAGGCCCATTTGAGGCAAGAAGGTCTAAGCCTTTATACTGACATTGACTAGTCATTGGATATGGACTGACCTTAACTTTGATTAGGGTAGTTCTACTTAGCCAAAGGCAGGCCTGTGAGAGACCCAACTGAATGCTGTCAGCCACCAACACACCCAGCAGCCTAAGCAGAGATGAGGATCCAGAGAGCACACCATAGTATCTACTACACACTCTTTAACTGACCCTTTACAAAGTTTCATATGCATACAAATAATCTGAAGGATCTTGTTAAAATGAAGATTCCAACTCCTGCAACAGGCCCTGAGATTCTCTGTATCAATAAACTCCCAGGTGATGCTGATATTGCTAGACCACAGTTAGCATGGCTCTAAAGGCAATACCTACCACTGCTTTGCATTGAAATTCTTAAGAGAGAGCCAGTGGAGCATGTACATTATTGGGTATATTCCTCTGTCACTGGGTGAGGCATTTGTGACTCACCAGGTCCCTCACAGCAGTCTTCACATCCTTGTTCCTTAGACTATAGATGATGGGGTTGAGCATAGGAGTCAGAAGTCCATAGAAGAGGGAGATGAGCTTATCTGCAAGGCCCTGCTTGTCTGACCCCAACGGGTCCTTGGACTTGGGCTTCCCATACATGAACAGGATGGTCCCGTAGAAGATGATCACCACAGTGAGGTGGGCAGAACAGGTGGAGAAGGCCTTTTTCCTCCCCTCAGCGGAGGGGATCCTGAGTATGGTGGTGAGTATGAACATGTAGGAAACAAAGATACACAGAACTGGGACCCCCAGGAAGATCACATTGGCCACCCCCATGCTGATCACATTGATGGAGATGTCAGCACAGGCCAGCTTTAAAACTGCCAGGATCTCACAGGTGAAATGATTAATGACATTGTCCCCACAGAAGGGCAATTGTACTGCAAGAGAGATCTGCACCAAAGAGTTGGCTCCACCAGCCACCCAGGAACTGATGGCCATGGGCACATAGGCAGCCTTGTTCATGACCATAGGGTACTGAAGGGGGTTGCAGATGGCCACATAGCGATCAAATGCCATCATGCCCAGGAGTACACACTCTGTGGCTCCCATGGCAAAGGAGAGAAACATCTGTGTGGCACAGCCTGAAAAAGAGATGATCTTCCTGGGAGTGAGGAAACCATCTAGGACCAGAGGGACGGAGGAGGTAGTGTAGCAGATGTCCAGGAAGGAGAGGTTCCCTAGGAAGAAGTACATGGGTGTGTGCAAGTGTGAGTCAAGGATGGTCACCAGGATGAGGACCCCATTGCCCAGCAGGATCACCAGGTACATGGACAGAATGAGCACAAAGAATGTTTTTTCTAGTTTTGGATGGGCAGAAAGGCCCAGCAAGACAAATTCTGTCACTGTAGACTGGTTGGGTGCTTCCATTTCAAACTTTCTCTTTCATCCCTAGGAATACTGAAGGCAGAAAATATATGTTCACTGTCGCTTGCTTGAACCTACACAAAGAGATCACAGCACATTGTCTTTAAAATTGTAGATAAACCTACCTTTTGAAATTCAAATATAAAACCAAATTATCTAAAAGCCAGGCTGTGAACAGACGTTGAAAATTTAATGAAATTTAATAAAGGATATTTCTGTCCAATCAATGATATTAATGTACCTAAAGCAATGTCTTATGTCTACATAGACTGTATCTGGCACTTTGTAAGAAATGTCCTCTGAGTAGCTCTGTTTCTGCAGTATATGAGGTGTGACAAAAAACTATGCATATACATATATATATGGTGAACGCTGCCACCGCCAAGTGCCATCTGATGGAAAGGCAGGGATCTTCAGGGATCTTCAATACTGGAAGAGGCAGGTGGTATATAAAACCCAACGGTGTGTTACAAATTTCAGCTTGTTCAGTACAGTCAGTGGGGTGTGAGCTATGGCTAAGAGGTTGTTTACAGTAACAAATTTTTAAAATTTAAATACTCACCATATTTTTGGGCCACACCTTTTAGTTGGAGACCTTGGGTTGTCACAGCTAAATGACACTGGCCACATGGCCTTTTCCTGTGTATCTAGTTTCTCCTCATCCATCAAGTTTACATTATAATTTGACTTCTCACACAGTCTTACAAGGAGAGAATATAGCAGCTTGAAAACACAGTTCTTATTTCCATAACAGGATTTTTTTTTTTTTTCAGTACTGGGGGTTGAACCCATGGCCTCGCACTTGCATGCTCTGTAAGTGCTGGACCACTGAGCTGCGCCCCGAGCCCTTTGTTTTTGTTTTTGTTTTGTTTTTTTACTTTTTGAGACAGGGTCTCACTGAGTTACACAGACAGCCTCTCATCTCGAACTTGCTATCCTCCTGCCTCCACCTCCCGAGCCTCTGGGATTACAGGCGTGCACCACCACGCCTGGCAATACAGTTTTATTTCTTACCCAGTGTTTGATTTCTACTTTAGTCATTTGTGAATTTCATGCAAATCAGTTCATCTGACCTTAACCCTTCTCTGAAAAATCTGACCAAATTGAAGTTTTGGAACCTAAAAATGGAGTCCCCATCTAAGTCTCCTGAAATCCGGTCTGGATAGAAGGATTCGTGTGTTTCCCTCTGTAACTACACCTTACTGTCCGCATCTTTGCAGCTCTGGATCTTAGTCAGAGGAACAGAATCTCACCTGATTTTTGTACCCTACTTGAAATTTACATCCCCAGCTTGGTTTGAGAAGGTCCTTGAATCACACTCACATCAAATTTGAGGAAAAAAAAGTTTGAGAAAAAATGTCGTCGGATATCATTTGGAGGGTTTTGCAGACTTGTTCAAATGTAAATCTACTTAACCTCCTGGGACAAAAACCTGCACTGTAGATAACAACAGTTTTACAGCCAAAGAGATTTGGAACACCAGATGTCATCATCAGGCCCTGCTACAGGGTGTCCAAAATGACATGGAGATGACTACCTAAAATCTCCCTGGGTTCTGGTTAAAATACTGATTTCTGGGTTCTTCCTTTATATAGTGCCTTGGTGGTCTGTTTCTATATTGTTTGCTTGTTTGTTCTGTTTTTAAAAGAAAGGCTTCCAGCCCAGTGTGGTGGTACACACCCGTAGTCCCAGCACTCAGAGATCGAGATAAGAGGATCAGAGTTTGAGACCAATCTGGGCTACATAGCAAGATCTTATCTCTAAAACCAACCAACCAACAACAACAAAAAAAATGGTTCCCAAGTACTTCTGAAGTATGGCAGTCTTTGGAATCACTGACCTATTTCAACTCCTCTCAGCTCAAAGTTGAAGAAAAACTAAAGTCAGGTGAGAGGTCTAAGAATTGCATCTGGGTCACAAGCTCAGAAAGAGAAACACCACATGTTCTCACTCATATGTGGGAGCTGATTCAAAATTATAAAAAGGAAAAATCCTATTCAAAGGTTGGATCAAAATAAAAGTGGGGGAGAAGATAAGAATGATGTCAATATAAATGGTCTAGAAAATGCATGTAATTGTTCTAACAAGAAAAAAACAAAGACCACTACAGGAAAAGTTTCTATCTTAAACAGAACTGGAACCCAAGGACATATAGAAAAATATTACTAAGTAAAAGATAGAGAAGACTTAGATGGGGAGGGTGGGGGGGAAGCATTGGGGAGGGTAAGGGGTAACATATGAATAATGTTCATCAAAATGCATATATGAAAATGTCACAATGAAAAGCATGTCAGAATGAATCACATTAAGGTGTACATTAAAAATTTCAAAAAAAAAAAAAATCAGTAGCCAAAAAAAAAAAAAAAAAGAAAGAAAGAAAGAAAGAAAGAAAAGAATTGCATCTGGCCTTAAAGAGGGGTGATCTTTTTTCTAGTTAGTAATGAAGAAATTATTTTAGGATATCAGGGATTAAAGGATGAAGAGTTATTTCTAGAGAAAAGCTCCTTTTAGTGTCTGAGAGACACAATCTTCGGATATTAAACCCATCCAGTCCCCACCCACAGCTACCTTCACAGTGGTCCTCTCTTCAGCGGGTGATTTTGCAGCCTCTGCTTGAAGGTTTGGTACAATGGGAACTCCCAGAAACATCATTGTCAGAAACCTGGGGTTGTTGATGTCCTTCAGAGACCTGAAATCTACCCTTTTCTAACTTCTCCCTTCCTCTATCGGTCCTAAGTCTGTCTTCTGGGCTCATGCAAAGCATGCCTGCTCCCCTGCTGCAGCTGCAGCCTTCAGAGCTGTAGACAGTTTCCTTATCTCCCTACACAGTCCAACCCCAGGCCCCTTCCTGCACCCTTTACGTGGAACCTCTTTTCTCCCCCTCCAAATGGTAGAAAGCTGGCTGTAGAGGTAACCCAGCACCTACCCAATATGGGCTCCTGTCTAAGCTGCATCCATCCATTGCTTACAGGAAGGCAAGCCAGTAGATTGAAGAGGTGACCAATTTACCAGTGTCAGGACAAGTCACTGGCCCTGGATCACCCGCCTATCTACGTGCTACCTAGCCATAACCAAGCAGGCCATGTAGGGGCATGTCTCAAAGCTGTTCCAGCCACAGTTGAGAGCACACTCTTGACATGGCATATCCTCCTTAACTATTGTCTCACTTCCTGAGGGTAGAGAGATCCAAGGTGCAGCCACAGCTCCAGAAGCCCTTCCTTGACCTTGGAGCTCAGTGAGACACAAGACAGGGGCTAATTCTCAAGCTTGAGACTGAGCTAGGAGCTCTGGCCTGGGGGAGGCTGCACCCAGCAAGAGCTGGAAAGCCATGTCCAGCCACCTGGCTCAGCACCCCATCCTGCTTCATGCTGCTCTCCAGGGGTCCTATAAAGACTCTCTCAGGAACTTAGGGCCAGGTTGCTTTGGGGCCGGGTCCTATCCCAGAAGCAATTTAAAGTTTTGTGACAGGCTTGGAGTTGAGACTTCACCCCATAGATCCAATTAAGCAATGTGTGGAAATCCACCCTAAGCTCCCTCTCACTACAAGGAAACTTTAGCTCAGAAAGTTTTTTGATGCCAGGTGCTCAGAATTCTCCTGGGCTTTGATCACAATAACAGCTTCAATGGCTCTGTCACCTCAGAGAGTCTAGAGGGAAGAAGAGGTGGACCTCAGTGATCAAAACATTTTCAGGAACTGTGGGCCACATTCTCCAGCCACCCGGCATCTCCTTCTATCATCCAGTGACCCAGAGTGCTCACTTGCTCGCTTTCTGTCTCTCCTACCACCCCACCAGCCTTCCCATCACCCAAAACAATCTCTGTGCTACAAAAATGTCACACATGCCTGGAACCCAAGACTTAACACGGGTGGGGGCATGATGACCAGAAATGGCTCTGTATCTTCCAAGGATGCCCAGCAGAGTGGAACTGTCTGTAGACTAAGTGCAACAAAGTTGTCCAGGAGGCTGGGCATAGCAGCAGTGTGTGGAACTAGCCTATGATGAAAATAATGGGAATAGAGGAGAGAGTAGCCCTTTAGAAGTAAGAAATTGCTGGGTGTGATGGTGCACACCTGTAATCCTAGTGACTCTGGAGGCAGAGGCAGGAGGATCACAGGTTTGAGGCCAGAGGCAGCCTGTGTAATTTAGTGAGATGCTGTTTCAATTAAAAAAAATAATAAGAAGAAAGGGGCTGGAGGAGCAACTCAGTGGCTGAGAGCTTGCAAAGCCTGTGCGAGGCCCCAGGTTCAGCCCCACCAATACTGCAAAAAAAAAAAAAAAAAAAAAAAAAAAGTAAGAAATTATAGTATTTAGCTGGGTGTGGTGGTACAGGCCTGTAATCCCAGCACTTGAGAGATAGAGAATCCTGAGTTCAATGCCAGCATGGGCTATATGGTAAGTTTGAGGCCAGCCTAGGCTACACTACCTGATTGAGGGCGAGAGAGAGAGAGAGAGAGAGACAGAGAGAGAGAGAGACAGAGAGAGAGAGAGAGAGAGAGAGAGAGAGAGAGAGAGAGAGAGAGAGAGA
>VMDO01029853.1:0-14548 GCA_007922755.1 Pedetes capensis | reverse complement strand
ATTGAGAAAGTTAGAGATGGAAGAAATTTTTAAGAATATATGAAAGTTATTACCATGAATAGCAAAGAATAGTTTTATGTAAAGCATTTATATTCAGTCATAAAATTCAATCCATTCTTACAAAGTGAATCCTTATGTAATCCACATCCAGTAAAGAAAATTAGTATATGCTAGGAGTCTTCTACCCACACCTTGCTCTATAGCAGTCATATCTACTCCCCAGAGTAAATACAATCCTAAATCCTAACACTACAGACTAGCTTGTTTGTCTTTTATTTTATTTAAATAGAATCATATGACATACACACTTCTGCATCTGGACAATTTTACACAGTATTATGTAGTACCTACTTTATGTATCTTCAGATACAGAATATTCTGTGATAAAGCCTGGAAAAATCATAATAGTAGCATTCATATATATATATATATATATATATATATGTATGAAATATTGATGTACTACAGAAGTGACATTAAAGCCAGCAGAAATAGATTAAAGTATTCAATATTTGATACTGAAATGGCTACTTTACTATAATAAAAAAGTCATATTTCTACTCTCATACAAAAAATGAATACGAAAAACTTAATGAGAAAAAAATTTTAAATACTAAGTAAGATGTTAGATGCCCTCAAGTCAGTATGTGACACCTACTGACTCTATGTACAACAGATGAAACACTATTATCAGTGCTTTTCCATCATTCATAGGGTTTTCAATGGCTTATTGGTTTTTTTGAGGGGAGTGGGTTGCTGGGTCCTTCTCCCAAGTCTACAGCACCTGGTGTTCCTAGGTGGTCTCCCATCCAAGTACTAACAAGGCCGGACTGGGCTTAACTTCCAAGATCTGATGGGATTAGATGCCATGGTGCTCATGCTAGCATAAGCTGTAGGCTAAATAAACATATAGGATAATTTATAATAAAAAAATCCTCAAAAAGATAAATATCTACCATAATAAAATATCCATAAATTGAAATTAAAATTTTAAAAAACATAGTAATAAAACTTAAAGAAAATATAAGTTCAAATAATACATTTGTAATATATTGAATGATAAAAATTATTGTTCTTAAAATATATAGACAACCTAACAATAAAATGTGCAAAAATATATCAAAAGAAATATGAAAATATTGATTCAAAAATTGAGAGACCAATAAACATTTGAAAACGTGTGTATTGTCCTTGAAAGTCTGAGAAATAAAAATTTAAACAATATTTTTACCCTTCAAGATTGTACAAAGTAAAATATGTTTCAATGCAAAGGCATTAAAAGTGTGGGGGAAATAGAAAGTATCATATACTGCTATGGAAGGTCAATTTTCATAAGTTCTTTGAAATACAATTTGTGTAATCACAGGGACTTGTGAAGAGGAGACAGGAGGATCACAAGTTCCAGGCCAGAGGCAGCCTTGTAATTTAGTGAGTCTCTACCTCAAGACAAAAATTTAAAAAGCCGGGGTGGTGCAGCTCAGGGGTAGAGTGTTTGCAAAATATGCACAAGGTCATGGGTTAAGTTCCCTAACACCACAAAAAGGTGCAATTTGTCGTTACCGGTCATTATTGAGTAAACTCTTTCTACTTTGAGGACTATGTCTTTTAAGATCTCTACAAATATCCACATGGACATGCAATAGCAAATTTTAAAATGAAATAAATGAAAAATGTATAAAATCTCTCAATGAAAACAAAATTATATATTGATAACATCATAAAGTAATTATTAAAGTGCAGTTAAAATGATCTAGAAATTTTTTAGGGTTTCTTATGTAAAAACAGTAATTCTTGTACAAAAATGTTGAACCAGGCTTCATTATGCTGCCACTTTAATGCAAATTTTGAAAGCATTAAAAAGCAATATCAAATAAATCTTATATATGGAATATGTTATAGAAACATATGAGAGGCATAGATAAATATCATATGCAAGAGTGCTATAAACATCAAGTACAAATTTATCTGTGCTAAGGCAGGGATAGGGCTGGGATTTAGCTCAGTTGGTAGAGTGCTGCGCTGCAGTCTCTGGGGTCCCAAGTTCAATTCCCAGCACCACAAAAATGGGAGAAGGACCTGGCAATCCACTCCCAAGGCAATCCCGAAACAGTCAGTCATTGAAAACCCTATGAGGGTCACTATGAGTCGGATACCTACTCGATGGCACCAAACAACAACAACAGCAACAGGCAGGGATAAGAAAGATATCTGGGAGAGAAAGAGACAGAGAAAAAAAGAGAGAGAGGGAACACTTGCTATAGTCAGGACCTGACTAATAAACTACTTCATTTATTTAATTATGATAGTATGAATATTGAAAATGATAACATTTGACAGAGCTGGATATATATATATATATATATATATATATATATATATATATATATATATATATTTGCAGTTTTCTATTATCCTCTTTGCAAATATTTTTATGTGACTTAAATGTTTATACTATAATTTGCTTTTAAAATTTCCTTGCTGGCTTGATTTTTAATGAGAGCTAATTTACATGCTTAAAAAATGATTGAAATAAACCAAGAGAAAGATCAAAGATATTTAGAAAGGTTTGCTAATTGGAACACAATTCCCCTGAATAAATATATGGGATTTCAAAGAGATTCGCAATGAAAGTTGTAGGGAATCTTCCCATATTGTGGGTCTGGCTTCAGACAAGTTCCTAAAATTTATCACTGAGATTAAGGTTTGTTTTAGTTCGGAACTAACTTTTGAAACCTGAGAATAATACCCGGTTCTGAAAATGTCCATTTAAAAAGTAAAGACTTGTGTGAATTTGTTTTCAACTTAGTATAGTTTTTGTTTCAGTTGTTTTAAATCTAATTTTATACACTCTTTGTCAATTAGAATTGTCTTATAATTTTGTCATTACAGATAAATATGTCATAGGTTATTGGGCAAATTTTTATGATAAACAAAATAAGTGTTAGATCTTCAGAAGTTCTGAAGATTCTTTAAAGTGCTATCTTACAGTTCTCTCTTTTAGCATTTTAGACACATTTGGCTTTTCTAAAGCTAGGTATCAAGTCAAAGAGATTTTGCTGTATCTGATATCCAATCTGTCATGGGAAGCTTTGCTGTATTTCTGCACAATCTCTATAGATATGATCCTTTCTTCAATAAAAAAAAAAAAAGATTTACAACCAGAATACAATCTGCAGTGAAATATCATTGTATAATTCCATAATTACTTGTAAGTGTTATTAGAGTTGTCCCTCTCACTATATGAATTGTAAATATGACAAATTTTCACAAAAGTAAAAAAGTTTAAGTAATAACAAATTAATGATGCAACTATTTTAAAGTGATCAAGTTGGAAAACATGCCTTTTTTTGCCATAAATATGAACAGAGTTGTAGTTATGAAAGGAGATAATTTTCTCTTTTTAAATACTGGCTGTCATTGGCTTGAATTGCAGATGTATGCACATACCTAAAGAACCGCATCTAACTTTAACAATAAATGGATATTTATCTGCACTGAAGACTTCAAAATAAAAGAGCTTAATAACTTAAAATATGTAGTGATCTCTTTCTAAAGCAAATAATGTTTGTCTTCTCAATAACAATATGACAAAATAAAATATTAACCAACTTTGTATATTTCATTTATAGATGTTTCAAGTAAAGCCATAAATTATACTTACTTTTTAAAATGTGTCAGAGGCAAAGCTTCCAGATAGTCATTACCAGTGCCCTAACCCCCCTCCCCTCATGTGTCTTTCAGTCTGTTATGGCTATGATGCTGAAAACTATGCTACTGGTATTTCAGATACCAGCAGGGCCACCCAGGTGGACAGGCTTCAGCAGAGCTTCCAAACCAAGACCGACCAGTGACAAAGACCTGCCATTCCACTCCACAACCAGCAGTATTACATGAGAGAGAATTTGTTTTTAAATCAGCTAGGCGTGGTCATACAGGCTTAGTCCCAGGCACTTGAGAGGCTGAGGCATGGGGATCACATAAGCAAATGAGTTTGAAACCAACCTGGGCAACATAGTGAATTTCACTCTCCCACATATTAGATAAATAATGCCTTATCATTTATCAATCAATAGAATATAATGGATAATGAGTATGTAGTTAGTCATTTTCAGAAGCTAGTGCACACAATATATATCATCAGAAGTGATAGCATAGTAAATAGAACCATTGTTTGAGTTCATATGTAGTATAATAGGCTGTACGGACATCTGGAGTACAGTGAAGTGTTTTCAGTGCTATTTATAAAGAAACTTTCTCAATATTTGCATTCCTTGTTTTTTGAAATATCTCCAGACTATATCAATACTAAAGCTCCTAATTAACTGTCAATATAACAATCATTCTTTCTTCAACAGTAAGGAGATCACAGTGTGACAGCTATAACTTTAAACATAATGACATAACATTTATAAAACTTTAATAAAGACGGGCATCATGATGCATGTGTATAATTTTAGCACTCAGAAGATTTAAGTAAGAGGATTGACAGTAATTCAAGGCCAGCCGGTCTGCATAGTGAGTTCTAGGCCAGCCAGACTGGGCTATACAGTGAAACCCTACCTAGAAAACATAAATTTTAAAAAAAGAAAATAAATTAAAAAATAAGAGAAATGTGCCAACTTCAATTAAAAGTGTTATCAGAAAAAGTTTTAAACTCCTACAAAGTTTTTACTGTCAAGAAAATGTGCAACATCAAATAAGATATTAGAATACTGGTAGTCAAGAATATTTAAACCAAGATTATTTATTGTTGTTGTTAGATGTTGTTGCGTCAAGTCTGAATCATAGAGATCATATGCACAATGAATGAAACACTTCCCTATTCTTTGTCATGTACATGATCTTTTTTATATTTAAGCCCATTGTGTTGCAGACATTGTGTCAATCTATCTAGTCTACAATCTTCCTATTTTTTTCACTGACCCACCACTCTTCCAAATATGATGTCCTTCTCCAGGGATTGATCTCTCCTGACAACATGTCCAAAGCAGATAAGATGAAGTCTACTCATCCTTGCTTCCAAGAAGCACTCTGGTTGCACTTCTTCTAGCACAGATCTGTTGGTTTTGGGGGCAGGCCATGGTATATATAAGATTCATCCCCAGCACTATAATTCTAAAGCATCCATTCTTCTCTTGTCTCCCTTATTCAATGTCTAGCTTTCAGAGCTAGACTGAAAATATCATAGAAAGGGTCAAGTGCATCTTCATTTTCAATGTGACCTCTTTACATTCCAATATATTAAAGAGATCTTTTGCAACAGCTTTTGCAAATGCAATTGTCTTTTGATTTATTGACTGCTGCTTCTGTGGGTGTTAATTGTGGAACCAAGTAAAACAAAATCTTGGACAACCTCAGTCTTTTCTCCACGTATCATGAAGTCACATACTGAACCAGTGGTAAGGACTTTTGTTTTCTTGATGGTAAGTGCAAATCCATATTTAAGGCCGTGTTCTTTGATCTTTATCAGTAAATGTTTCAACTCCTCTTCATGTTCAGCAAATAGAGATGTGGCATCTTCATAACACATGTTGTTAATGAGACTTCCTCCAATCGTGATGCCACATTCTTTGTCATAAAGTTCAGCTTCTTGGATTATTTGCTCAGTATAGAAGTTGAAGAGATACAGTAAAAGGATACAGCCCTAACACACACTTTTCTTGACTTCAAACCAGGAAATGTTTCCTTGTTCTGTTTGAACTACTGGCTCCTTTTCCATGTGCAGATTCCTCATGAGTACAATTAAGTGCTCTGGTATTCCATTCTTTGCAATATTACCCATAATTTGTTATGATCCACACAGTCAAATGTTTTTTCTTAGTTAATAAAAACATAGAGAGACACCTTTTTGGTGTTCCCCACTATCCATTTGATATCAGCAATGATGTCCCTGCTCCAACACCCTCTTCTGAATCTGGCTTGATTTCCTGGCAGTTCCCTGTCTATATTCTGTTGTAGTCTTTTTTCAATGATTGTTAACAAAATTTTACTTGCATGTTATATTTTTGATAGTGTTCAATAATTTCCACATTTGACTGGATGGCCTTTCTTGGGAATGGGAACAATAAGGATCTCTTTGAGTCAGCTGGCCAGGTAGCTGTTTTCCAAATCTCTTGGGATAAACATATTTGCACCTCCACTCCTGCACCTCTTTGTTGAAATATCTTTATTGATATTCCATCAATTCCTGGAGCCTTATGTTTTGCCAATTCCTTCAAGGCAGCTTCCACTTCACCCATCACTACCATTGGTTATATTAACCTCTTGAAATTGTTGGTCATCCACCAATTCTTTTTGGTATAATGACTAAGTATCCCTTCCATCTTCTTTTAGGTTTTCTGCACTGTTTAATATTTTCTCTGTAGAATTCTTCACTATTGTCATTCAAGGACTAAAATTTTTCTTCAATTTTTATGTTTGAAAAAAACAGCATGTTCTTCATTTTTGATTTCTATCTTCACCTCTTTGCATATGGCATTACGATATTTGATTTTGTCTTCTTGAGCTACCTTTTGAAATTTTCTGTGTAGTTCTCTTAATCACAACTTCCATTTACTTTGTCTGCTCCATGCTTGAGGACAATTTACAGAGTCTCTTTTGAGATATAATTTGGTCTTTTCTCTTTTTCCTGTCTTTTTAATAGTCTTTGGATTTCCTCATAAATTAGTCTTTGATGTCATGCCACAATTCATCTGGTCTTTGATCATTAGCGTCTCGTATATGAAATCTATTCTTGAGGTGGTCTCTGAACTCAGGTGGAATATACTTGGGGAAAACTAGGGAAAAGGACATGGCAAGCCCATTCTTGAAACAATTAGTCATAGAACATTCTATGAATATCAGAGAAACTAAGATCATAGTTGATATTTAAGATCATGCTTATAAGAATAATTCAAACAATTTGAGTTAGTAATTTCACTTAAAAAATCTGAATCAATTGTATTGAAGTGTCATAAGTGATCAAGTATGCATGAGTCATGAGAATTATTTAATATCTATTTATTTACAATCTTCTTTGCAGTATTATTCTCATTTAAATCACTGTTAATACCACAGTGAAATCTCAATGCTAGTCACACTTATTTTGAACCTTCTTATTTCTACATAAAATACATTTTATTGTTGATTTATAATAACTTCAAATCTCATTATGCATAGAAAAACTTGTGCAAACAGACAGAAAATTAAAATTGTTCTTATCATTTTGACAACAATCTTCCCTCATACTGAATGAAGCTATTGCTATAAACTGAGAAGAATGTTGAATAAAAATAGATTCAGAAAATAATAAACTCATTTTTACCATTGAATTTGAGGTCCCTATAAAAGCTAAGTTTTTATCACAGAAAATCAATCATTAGTTTGTTTGAATTGTTTAGAACTCCATATGGGATCTTGACTGGAAATATAAATTTAAATATAAAATGGCAGTAAATTAAAGGGCACATGAAATTGAATGCTGGTGGTATGTTGATACAATTAGTTAAAAAAAAACTCATGATATGTTACATACCAATCTAATCTTCAGGATGGACTAAGTAAAAGAAAGTCAACCACAGGAACAAAGAAAGAAAGAAGATAATTATGTTTGTCCCTACCATTTTATTAGCCACGCATAAAGTCACCCATCAAACTTTGCAGATTCTTCTCTGTAATAACTCCCATATATTGTTTCTTCTTCAAGGAACTTCTAATGTCTGTAGCTGTAAATACATACATGTATACAATCAGTTAGCCCAAGGGCTCTTCCTTTAGTTGAGATTAGCTCCTTTTATTCTTTGAATACTAAACTGTACCTCGTGTTTATATCCTATATTTTCTTGAAGAACCCATTTTATTGTTACGCATCACATATTCTGAAATACATAAGTTCTACCATTGTTGTTGTTAGGTGCCATCGAGTCGGTATCCGACTCATAGCGACCCTCTGTACAACAGAGGAAACACTATTGTCAGTGCTTCTCTGCTGTTCATAGGTTCTACCATATAAAGCAGGATTTGTGGTGATCTGTGAAAATACAAATGAACACCAAATTACAAAGCAAAATTCTAGTTTTATTAAATGTGATGTTGAACTCATCTTGTTTTACTAAATTGAATTGTTTGACTCTTTTATGTAAGACTAAAACACATCTGTGAGAATTAAGATGGGCAGCAGAAATGTAGCAGAATGTATAGATTTTGGGTGTTAGGAAAAAAGTCAATGAGATCACCAGTTCAGAGACATAAGTACACAAGCTCTTTCAGATGTATAATTTCAGAACAAACTATTCAAATCAATACCTGGTTTCACTTAGAGTACTGTAGTCTTTTCTAATGTTTCGTATATTGTGATTTTTCATAAGTAGCATTGATCAAATATTAGTCAAATGTTGTATAAATTAGAAACACCAGAATATTTTATGTAGATTATTTAATTAGGCAAAGTATATTGACGATTTTAACTTTATTAATTGATTTTAATTAATTTATCTGAGAAGAAATTATTAAACTCATTCTTTCACCACTCACAGAGGACAAAAATTCAGTTCATAATTCATCTTATCATATAAGTTTCACTCTAAATATGGAGATGAACTCACATACTTATAATATTACTTTATGTGGGCTGTATGTACACAATTCTGTGATAACACATAGAAAAGTGTAAATACCTCTTTTAATTCAGAAATTAAACATTTTATTTAATACTTCAAGCTAGAAGTACATAGTCATAAAGTATGACCTATACATCTTTTTTCATATATCATGCCCATTTACTACTCTTCTCATTGTTTCTAGTAATTGAGACTTAGTTTCTCACATGTTAAGTCTTAATTCTACATACAGGGTGGTTATATTCCTAATACTAAGATTGTATTGAGGTTTTTATCCTTGTTCTTTTTGTTTAGTTTTTGTTTTGTTTTGTTTTCCCAGCATTTAGCAGAGACCTAGTCATTAGTGAAGTCAGTGAATTATACTACATTTATTGAGCTAATTTTTTGTTGTTTTTGTTAGGTGCCTAAGAGTTGTGTCCAACTTATAGCAACCCTCATAGGGATTTCAACAGCTGATTGTTTCTGGATTGCCTTGGGAGAGTTTTGCCATGTATTTCTCCCATTTTTATGGTGCTGGGAATCAAATCTGGGACCTCAGAGACTGCAGAGCAGTGCTCTACCAACTGAGCTAAATCCCAGCTCATCACAAATCACAATTACAATAATTTTACCCTCCTTTTCATATTTGGATTCCATGGAAGAAATTGAGGGCTACCATGTAATGCAAATTGAAACTCAGATATAGAATTTGACCAAATCCATAGAAATTTTAAACAAAAAATAACCACAGGAGAATTTTAAAGAAGAGAGAAAAAAAGAAAAAGAAGTAAAAAAGGGACTTGAACATGTTAGGAAAGTGGTCCACCTCTGAGTTGAACTCCCAATCCTTAGTATTATTTTTATTTTTATTTATTTTTGAGACAAAGTCTTGATAAGTTTTGCAGATTGCCTCTGGCCACAAACTTATGACCCTCCTACTTCCCCTTCTCAAGTCACTGGAATTAGAACTGTGCAACACAGTGTGTGGCTTCTGATGATGATTCTAATGCTAAATTCCACTTAAATTTCAAAGAAGACATATCATCAATCCTACAACAATCTCTCCCAGAAAGTACAAAAGTAAAATTTGATTTGGACAACATCACTCTAATACCAAAATGGAAAAAAAAATAAGAACTACAAAAAAATTAAAAATAAAACTACAAACCAATATCCAAAATATACATACATGTAATATCCTTAACACGATGTTAGCAAATCCAATCTAGTAGTACATAAATGAATGATATCCCATGACCAAATGAGGTTTATCTCAGGAATGCAAAGGTGGCTTGATATTTGAAAATCTAGCAATTTAACATACACATTCACAATTAAAAAACAAAGAAAGAAAAATGGACATTATCATATCAATTGATACAGGAAAAGAATTTTACAAAATTCAACACTCATTTATGATAAACACTATCATCAATCAAGGAAAAGGAGATATCTTCCTCAATGTGTTAAAAGACCTTCACAAAATCCTTAATATTACTATTTTGTTGTTTGATGCTATTGAGTTGGATCTGACTCAGAAACTCTATGTGTAACAGAAGGAAAGACTAACTGACAATGTTACACATGATCTTTCTTATGCCTGAGCCCATTGTTGCATCCACTATTTCTTCTCATTTTGAGTTGCGCCATGTCAGCAAATGGTAGTCCCAGGGGCATTACTTCACTCATCATTGAAATCGACTCTTCTTTGAGGAGTCAACTCTTCCCTAGTCATTTCTTAAATGTCTTTCAACCTGTGGGCCTCATTTTCTGGCAATATATTTGTCAGTGCTTCTGGGATATTCATAGAGTTTTCAAAGCCTAATTATTTTGGGAGTGGGTTTTTGGGACCTTTTCCCTATTTTACCTAAGTCTGGAAGCTCAGCTGAAACTTCTTCATCATGGATGTTCCTGCTGGTATCTGAAATACTGGTGGCATTGCTTTCAGCATCACAGCAACATGCAAACCCCCAATGCATGACAAGCTGAAAGACACATAGGAGAATATTGCTGGTAAATGACTATATTCTGTTCTCCTAGGGCTAAAAATGATGTAAAGATGTTCATACAACATTCAAATTCAACACTGTAGTAGAGCAATAAGCCAGTTCATAGGGCAAGAAAAAGAAATAAAATTCATTGGAAAGGAAGAACTAAACTGTCCTTATTTCAAAAAGATATATCTGTCTACACAGAAAATCTCAAGGACTCTACAAAACAAAATAAAATTTAAAGTGGCTTTAGCAAGTTTGCAAAGTAGATTTATATATACATATATTGGGGTTTCTATTGTATACCACTTAGAAATTAAAATAATAATTTAAATAATACTATCAGTCTTATAAAATAATCTATAGGCCTTATGTGCTCAAAATGGAAAAAACACTGATATAAATTTAAGACCTGAATAAGATAAAGAAATAACTTATTTTTTGACTGTAAGTCTCACTCTAGTATTAATTTCAATTCTACTCCATAAATGTGGGGAATCAGCAAGGATTTTATAAGTTTTTACAAGCTGACTCTCAAATTTAGATGAAAGACATTCTCCTTGTTTTGGCCTTGTACTGAAGCACTTCTCCACATTTTCTTGCTTGTAGTTCTTATGAACAATGGTAGAACGTGATGAAAATGCTGCATCCAGAGGTAAGAGTAGAGTCAACTTGAAAAATCTGTGAATCTGTTCTAGTCTTCCCCCAAAAAAGAAGGATGCTTCTCAATGCTTTAAACCACATATCTCAGTGTCTTAGAGCAGCGTTCACCAGACTCAAGTACATGGCCTGTTATGCAGTAAGTGGTGGGCCCAAGTAATGCTTCATCTGTATTTATACAATAAATATAATGCCCTTGAAGTATCATGAAAACATCCTTCCATACCTGGCTCATGAAAAAATTGTTTGCCATGAAGCCAGTCCTAATGACAAATAGATTGGAGACAGCATTTTTAGAGTATAAAACCCTAGACAATCTGCTTTTTAGCCTGGGAAGCTTTCCTGAGCTTTGGAGGAGGAACTGCAACAAGTCACTGGTTTGTGTCGTCCCTTGCTGCTTGCTTATCTTTAAGTAATAAATCTGCTTCCTATAACTCAGTCTCAGCATTGGTATTCTGTTTCACTGAACTCATACATGCCAGTAACCCAGGGCCCAGTGAATTTTCTTTGTAGATGTTGTTGTTATGTGACTTGGAGTCAGGTCTGCCTCATAGCAAACTTATGTACAACAGAGGAAACATTACCTGACACAGTTCCATGCCGGGCACTATTGACAGTGCTTCTCTGCTATTCATAAAGTTTCCAGTGGCTGATTGTTTTGAGTTGGCTGCCAGGTCCTTCTCCCAAACTTACAGCATCAGACATTCCCATGTGGTCTCTCATCCAATTATAATCAGGCCCAACCCTGTTTAACTTCTGAGATTTGATGAGATTGGTGGAATGCTGGAGTGGTATGGCTGCAGGCTCTTTCCAGATAGAATAGAATAAAATAGCTAAAGATAGCTATCTTATTAAAGACTTGTTCTACAGGAATAAGGGCAATGTGGAATTAATGGATAGAAATATACATGAATAGAACAAATTGGAAAGAAGAGAAATATACCCACGGAAATATGACCAAAAATTTTTAATTTGGGGGGCAAAAACACAAAAGCATTGCAATGGAAATAGAGGAAACTTTTAAATAAATCTGGCATATATATATGTATGTATATATATACATATATATACATATATACATATATATGTGTGTGTATATATATACATATATATATACATACATATATATATACACACATATATATATACACACATACATACACACACACACACACACACACACACATATATATATATATATATATATATATATATATATATATATATAGTCTTTACAAACCTGCAGCCATACCAGTCTTGCCTCTGATCCCATCCAATCTTGGAAGTTAAGCAGAAAAATGAAGTCCCGGAAAAAGGTGGACTTCTGCAAGCAGCCTACCTTTGTACTTGGTGTGCAACTCCTCTGGATCTGCAACCTTCTATTTTATTCTGTAGTCTTTGGACTTGCCAAACCTCCACATGAGCCAATTCCTTGAGATCTCTCTCTTCCAATCTGTCTGTCTGTCTGTTTCTCTCCCTCTCTTTCTCAATAGATAGATAGATAAATATTGAAATATGAGAAAATCCAAAATCGGTTCATTCATCCTCCTTTCTCCTTCACCTCCTGTATAGAGTGATCATTCAAATCACTGGCCAAGTCTATTTCATAGTATTTACATAAGGTCCGTGGGCTTGATATATATATATTTTTTCTTTTTTTTCTTTTTTCTTTTTACTTTTTGGAGACAGGGTCTCACTCAGTTACGCAGACTGTCTCTGGTCTCAAATTTGCTATCCTCCTGTCTCCGCCTCCCGAGCTGCTGGGATTACAGGCGTGCACCATCGCGCCGGGCAGGCTTGATATATTTCTTTGGTAACTAAGTGCATGAGCAAGACAGATGTACTCAGGGGCTAGCATATCTTTCACTTTGATTCTTTGAACTGTGGATTTAAGAACCATTATAGTACAAAAAGGGCTGGGATTTAGCTCAGTGGGTAGAGCGCTGCGCTGCAGTCTCTGAGGTCCCGAGTTCAATTCTCAGCACCGCAAAAAATGGGAGAAGGACCTGGCAATCCACTCCCAAGGCAATCCCGAAACAGTCTGCCATTGAAAACCCTATGAGGGTCGCTATGAGTCGGATACCGACTCGATGGCACCTAACAACAACAACAAATAGTACAAAAACTTTCAGTGAAAGTCCAGGATGCTTCACCCCCCAATCAAAATAGTGTACCAGCAGCAATATTCAGTAGAATGACAAAACAGGGGCAAACTTTATAGTCTCAAAATAAGAAAGATTGTTAGTTCCCATCACGTTGTTTGTTAGGCGCCATCCAGTTGGTATCCAACTCATAGAGACCCTACGTACAACAGGCAAAACACTATTGTCAGTGCTTCTCTGCTATTCATAAGGTTTTCAATGGAGGATTGATTTTTCAGAGTGGGCTGCTCGGTCCTTCTCCCAGTCCCCATCACATTTACATTTAATTCAGTACTTTGTCCCCTACACAGTCAGATAGATCATACTAGATGAGAGTGGTTTATACTAACCTTTTATATGTGATAATACCAATCATAGCTGTCCTAATGAATGTGCTGTCTTTCTAAACCAAATCACATAATCTCTAGTACTTGTCATATGATTATCAGTGTATTCTTATGAATACCAGTTAAACAATAGGATCACAATTAGTTTACCATTATTTAGGATAGTCAGTAATACACATTTAACAAGTGTATCTATATATATGTACATATAAAAATATTTATATATTTGCATATGTTAACATATTTACATATATGTAAATCCACCTTTTTTTCTTACAATTGACATTTCAGTTTTAAGCTTATTAATATTCTTGTCAATAATATTTATGCAATTGGCATAAATTGTTGTTTCTGTACTGTAGTTTCTTCACTTTACAAAACAAATGTTTCAGTTCTAGTCACCTTGTTGTTGTTGTTGTTAGGTGCCATCGAGTCGAGATGAAACTCAAGCCAAATTAGGAGATTAACCATGTTTGTTGTTGTTGTTGTTAGGTGCTGTCAAGTCGTGTCCAATTCATAGCGACCCTTATAGGGTTTTCAATGGCTGATTGTTTAGGGATTGCTCTGGGACTGGAATGCCATGCCCTTCTTCTGTAACCATGTTTAGCTTGTTGTTGTTGTTGTTAGGTGCCGGCGAGTCGAGTCCGACTCATAGTGACCCTATGTACAGCAGATCGAAACACTTGCCGATTCTGTGCCAGGCAAACCATCTTATTTATGTTTAAGCCCATTGTTGCAGACACGGTGTTAATCCATCTGGTGGAGGGTTTTCCTCTTTTCCGTTGACCTGCCACTCTTCCAAACATGATGTCCTTCTCCAGGGATTGTTCTCT
>VMDO01029852.1:11181-22208 GCA_007922755.1 Pedetes capensis | reverse complement strand
AGACATCTATTGAATATACCATGGACTGCCAAAAGAACCAACAGATCTGTCCTAGAAGAAGTACAACCAGAGTGCTCCTTGGAAGCAAAAATGGCCAGACTGCGTCTTACATATTTCGGACATGTAGTCAGGAGAGAACAATCCCTGGAGAAGGACATCATGTTTGGAAGAGTGGCAGGTCAACGCAAAAGAGGAAAACTCTCCACCAGATGGATTGACACAGTGTCTGCAACAATGGGCTTAAACATAAATAAGATCATTTGCCTGGCACAGAATCGGGAAGTGTTTCGATCTGCTGTACATAGGGTCGCTATGAGTCAGACTCAACTCGACGGCACCTAACAACAACAACAATACATAGCAATCACTACATAAATGAATTATTGTTACTATTATTGTTGTTTTCATGTTATTACCACGTAGGTGATGGATATCATATAGTTAAATTATAACAAAGTCCTGTCCTTTTTACCAATGCTCTGCTTTTTGTAGTAGCTTTAATCTTTTCCTTCTAAAAGCATAACACAATCCCTGGTATATAGCTGAAATTCAATAAATATCTTTGAACACAAACATAAAATACTCCTTGAGCACAAATGAATAAGCAATTATTTTAGTGAAAGGGGATTAGAGAAAGCATTGAGAGAAGATGACATTTGAGAGGACCTCAACAGGCAAGTTGGGTGGGCAAAGAGGAAAAAACGTATTAGGCAGAGAGAGTACTGACACATATTTTGAGCAGAAAGACACAGCCAGGGATGTAGCTCGGTGGTGGAGCACTTGCTTAGCATATATCAAATTCTAGGTTCAATCTCCAGCACTGAGAAGAGAAAAACAAACAAACAAACAAAATATAGGAGATGAAGCACATACTACTGTCAGTCCAATCACTGTGACCCCTACTTCTTTCTCCCCTCCTTAATTCTCTTCTCAGTTTTAATCTTTTAGTACAAATGATTACTAGGTAACAAGTTATGCTATGGGTTTAATACATGCTGCCCTATTAATAAGACCAATCATTACCTCTCTATTTATCTGTTCCTAGAAGTTATATTTCCTGAACATGACAGGGAGGTTGAGTAATGGTTAGAAAATGAAGGGGGATGCTTCTTAAAAAGCAGTCCGTAGGATAGTGACAGATAGTTGTGAGATTCTTTTCTCCTAAAACATATTGTTTCTTACTTACATAGGTTGTTGTAAAAAGAAAACCAGCTGGGAAAAATGCAGAAGTTCTTTATCTTCACATTTGTTGGTGTTCACCTTCTATCCCTGGGTTCTGGAAAAGCTATATGCACTGAAAGAATCTCTCAGAGAACTTTTCAAGAAATAAAAGAAGAAATAGCCAGCTATAAAGATGTTGCTGAAGCAATTATCAACCTTGCTGTTTATGGTAAATCTCAGAACCGGTCCTATGAGCGATTAGAACTTTTGGTTGATACTGTTGGACCCAGACTGAGTGGCTCCAGGAACCTAGAAAAAGCCATTCAAATCATGTATCAAAACCTGCAGCAAAATGGGCTGGAGAATGTCCATCTGGAACCTGTCAAAATACCCCACTGGGAGAGGGGAGAAGAATCTGCTGTGATGCTGGTGCCGAGAATTCACAAGATGGCTATTTTGGGTCTTGGCAGCAGCATTGGGACTCCACCGGAAGGTATTGTTTGTCCTTTCAATTTGCTGTGTACTTTAGACAATTAATGTTATTTGGCATAATTGACTACAATATGAATGGTAGACAGGAAAATATAATTTCCCATTTATTGGCTTAATGATTTCTTTACTCTTATATTCTTTTTATTTTTCCTTTCTCTTCATCCTATTTGTTTTCTGAAAGAAAACTGATTATGTAGGATTATGTTTTAAATGGAAAATCTATAGCTACTGGTCTATGATGTTTATCAGCCCTATCACTTAATAATTGTGATCCAGTATAAAATTAGTATCATTCTATAGAGAATTAAAACATAGGATACAAAAACTAACTTTTTCCAAGTGGTCTCAATGTGCAGAATTTCTTAGAATTAAGGCAGTAGAGAACAGAAACATGCATATTGAGTTGAGTTTATTATTTTTATAGAACCTGAGGCCTCTAATGCAAGGAATTGTCAAGTGTAAGGTTCTACCTTAACTTATCCGCACCCTGGCTCAGCTTTATCCAACAATATAATGCCTGGATCAGTAATATAAAACCAGTGAACAGTGAGCTATCAGTCAGTCGTGAATGTATTCATGGACTAATTTTGTGTGTCAGAGGAAGTTGTTTCTATTCTTTTGACATTCTTTTATGCTAAGAGAAAGACCAGTAGAGAAGTAGATTGTCAGTTTTAAAAAAAACTTTCTTGCGTTATAATTTGCGTACTATGATATTTACTCACCTAAAACATACAATCCAGTGGTTTTTAGTATAGTCACAGAATTGTTCAGCCTAAATGCAGGGCATTTAGATTGTAGAACACCATCTAATTGTAAAACATTTTCATCACCCTCCCTCCAAAGATCCTAAACCCATTAGCAGCCATACTTTATCCCCTTCCTATATCCCCCAAATCTTAGACAACCCTTCATCTGCTTTCTGTCTTCATGGGTTTGCCTATTACAGATATTTCACATGAATGAGAGATTTACTCTGTGTTTTTGCATCTGGCTTCTTTCAGGTGGCATAATATTTTCCATGTTCATCTATTTTGTGGCATATATCAGTGTTTCATTCTTTTTATTGCTGAATGATATTTCATTTTATGGATCACTACATTTTATTTATCTTTTTATCAATTGATGGCCCCTTAGGTTGTTTCCACTTTTTGACTCTTATGAATATAAGCATTTTTTTGGTGTGTGTAGACATAGGTTTTCATTTTTCTTGGATATATACCAACAAATAGTATTGCTAGGTCATTTGCTAACTCAAATCTTTTGAGGTACTGACACACTGTTTTCTGAAGTAGCTGCACCATTTTATGTTCTCACTAACAATATGTTACATTTTTTCCATATACTCATAAACACTTATTTTTATCGATCTTTTTCATTATAGCTATCCCAATGGGTATGAAGTAGTCCCTCATTGTTATCTCCATTTGCATTTCAATAATGACAAATGGTATTGTGTATCCTTCCATGTTCTTAATGACCATCTGTATGTTCACTTTATAGACATCTATATTCAGATTATTTGCCTATTTTTTGATTAGACTATTTTTTTTATAAATTATTTATTCTGTTGTAAAAGTTCTTTGCATATTCTGGATATAAATCCCTTTTCATATATATGCTTTACATCCATGCTTTTTCTATTCTGTGGATTGTTTCTTCAGTATCTTGATGGTGAAATTTGCTGTGGAACGCTTTAATTGTGATTTAGTTCAATTGATTTTTTTATTGGCTGTGACTTTGTTGTTACTGTAAGAAATCATTGCCTAAATCAAGATCACAAATTTTACTGTTTTCTCTTCCTTCCCTCCTCCTTCCCTCTCTTCCTCCTTCCTTCCCACCCTCTCTCCTTCCTTTCTTTTCTTTTTTCTTTTCTTTCTCTTTCTTTCTTTCCTTCTTTCTTTCTTCCTCTCTCTTTCTTCTTTCTTTCTCTTTCTTCTTCCTTCCTTCCTTCCTTCCCCTTCCTTCCTTACTTGTTTCTTTTTTCTTTTTCTTTTCTTTTCTTTTCTTTTCTTTTCTTTCTTTCTTTCTTTCTCTCTCTCTTTCTTTCTTTCTTTTTCTTTCTTTTCTTTTTCCTTCCTTCCTTCCTTCCTTCCTTCCTTCCTTCCTGTCTTTCTTTCTTTCTTCACTATGTAGTCCAGGTTGGCCTCAAACTCATGATTCTCCTGCCTCAGGATCCAGAGTGCTGGAATTATAGACAGGCACTAATACATCAGATTGACTCTTACATTTTCTTGTAAGAGTTTTATACTTCTAGCCTTTATATTTATATTACTGTGTTAGTTTTTCTATATACAATGAGGTAAAGATCCAACTTTATTCTTTTGAATGTGGTCATTTAATTGTCTTAGCATCATTTGTTGAAAAGACTATTCTTTTCCTGTTGAATTGCATGTATCACAAGTGATTTTCAGATGTTAAACTAACCTTGCATTTCCAGGATAAATCTCAGTTGGTCATGGTGTATAATCTTGTTATATGGTGCTTAATTCAGTTTGCTAGTATTTTGCTGAGTAGTTTTTCATCAGTATTCATAAGGGATATTGGTTTATAGTTTAATTTTCTTATGATGTCTTTGTCTGTTTTGGTGTCTGGTAATATACTTTGTAGAATCAATTGGAAAGTAGTACCTCATCATGTATTCTTTGGAAGAGTTTGTAAATGATTATATTGATTATTTATGTTTTTAGTAGAATTCACCAGTCAAACCATCTTATTGTCCTAGGCTTTTCTTTATGGGAAGTTTTTTTTAATTATTCAATATCTTTACTTGTCTATTCAGATTTTCTATTTCTTCTTGAGTCACTTTTAATAAGCCATATATTTCTAGAGATTTATCCATTTTACTAAAATTATATAATTTGTTATATTACAGTTATTTACAATATTTCCTTGTAATTATTCTTATTTTTATAAGGACGGTGGTGCAAATTACTGTCTGGTGGCATTTGCTTTGGCCAAATAATTTCCTTTAGTTTTTTTTTTTGTTTGTTTGTTTGTTTGTTTTTTACTGTATGAGAGTTGAACCCAGGATCTTGTACTTGCATGCTTTGCAAGTGCTGTACCTCTGAGCTACACCCCCAGCCCATTCTTTTACTTTTTTTGAGACAGGGTCTTGCTAAATTATGCTGACTGCCTGTGGTCTTGAACTTGTGATCCCCTCCCTCTGCCTCCTGAGTTACTGGGATTATAGGTGTGTGCCACGATGCCTGACTCCTTTAGTTTTATTTATTTTAATTTGATTTTTAATTTTTTAAAAGTAAGTCTTCTAGCAGCAAATTCTCTAAGCCTCCTTTCACCTTTCTTTATTTATCTAACCTGTTAGCCAGTGTTTGGTCAGAGGTTGTACTTCAGTCTCTTGATTCAGTGAGACTTCTGTCCTTTATTGATGGATGGTGTGCAGCTTGGGAAATGCTTTCAAGTCTGACCCAAGTCTTGTTTTGATTGCTCCTGAGTAACCTAGAACAGCCTAGAATAGGTGCATAGCCTTACCAACTCCTAAGGTTTACTGGGATCCCAGGAAGGCACTTCTTGGTTTTTAGCTTTCCCTGCTTCTTTCTGTTAAAATTCTGGTTGCTCTGCCATTTTGCTTGTTGTTAGCAATATCATGACTATACTATCACCCCCAATTATTCTCCATTGCTTTCAACAACACCCTCAGGTATGGAACTCCCATGATCTGCTCCAAATAAAGTCTTTAACCCCATTTTAAGAACTGTGTAGCTCTTCATGCTCACGACCTGTGTCTTCTCCTGGGAGAATCTTTATGCTATTGCACATGAGATAGGTGCAGTAATAGCATCCTGTTTCTCCCAGAATGACATCCCTAGCAGGTATTAGAGGGCAGAGGATGGTTCCTGGTCTTTTGGGCTTGCAGCTTCCAGTGTGAAATTATTGCCTATGGGTGAACAGAGACAGGGCAGTTGGAGTCCAGGTATTTCCTTTGGCTATACTTGGGGTCCCCCATGTGTCTGTCAGCTTATCATGCTGTGGGGGCTTGCATATTGTTGTGATGCTAAAAGCTATGACATCATTTGTCAGATACCAGCAGGGCCACCCATGGTGGACAGATTTGAGCTGAGCTTCCAGACTAAGATAGCCTAGGGAGAAGGACCTGGCAGCCCACTCTGGAAGCAATTAGCCATTGAAAAACTTATGAATAGCAGAGAAGCACTGTCAAATATAGTGCCAGAAAATTAGCCCTGAAGCTAGGAGGCATTCAAGAAACAACTAGGGAACAGTTGCCTCCTCAAAGTAGAGTCAACCCCTAATTATGGAAATGGAGTAAAGTGCCTGGGACTTCCTTTTGCTGATGTGGCCTGATTCAAAATGAGAAGAGGTATATTGGCTGCAACATTGGGCTCAAACATAAAAAAAAAAATTGTGTGCATAGCACAGTGTTGGGTAGTGTTCCATTCTGTTGTACCTAAGTCACTATGAGTCAGGTCTGGCTCAATGACACCCAACAACAACAAACACTTGGGATAGAATTTCTACCCAAATGAGGAGCTGGGTAGAGGAATGGAGCCTCAGTACTCTTGGCCATGCCTGCCTACAATAGGGCTTCTGCAACATGGGAATGAGGTGGAGGGAATGAGAAACACTAGTAGCCTATTTTTCCAAGAGTGAAACCATAGACTGAGAACTGAATGGTAGGGTAAAAGAGAAGGACTCTTCTTGGCTGCGCTTACCTGCAATAGTGTGACCACAGCAGAGTTTCTATAACATGAAGCTAGAGGCAAGAGAAGGAAGCAGGCCATGGCCCAAATGCCAAAGGCTTTCATTGTTTTTACTGAGACTTAGATTTTCTTGAATGCATGTTTTTCCATTTGCTATATGCCCTTAGGGCAATTTTGAGAGACTTTAAATAACATTAAAAAAATAACATTTCCCCTTAGATTTTTTTTGAGGAGAAGCCTGCCAGTTTTCCCACTCCACCATTTGGGAAGTATCATTGTGACATCCTGTTTTGATATCTCTTAGGCAGCATGAATAGGCAGTAGAGACCCCTAAGCTGCCACTCAACCTGGGTTCTTTAGTGTCAGGATTTTGTTCAATTGCCTTCTGTATTACTCAGCATGTGTGTCGCTGTGGCAAATAACTGACAGAAACAAACTTATGGGAGAAATGATTTATTGGGTCTCACAGTTTTGAGGATTTCAGTTCATAGAGGCAGGAAGGTGTGGCAGCAGGGCAGGCATGGCAGCAGAGCAGGTGGCAGGGCCTGTGGCAGAGGGCGTCCTCACATCATGGTGGATCAGAAACAGAGAGAGTTTAGCAGAACTAGGGTTCCACAAAAAGCCTCCAAAGCCCCACCACCAGTGATGTACTTCTGCAAAGCTAGGTCCCACCTCCCAAAGTTCTGTACCTTCCCAGTGCCACCACCTGGGGACAAAGCATGCAAACATATGACCTTTGCAGCACATTTTAGATTAAACCATAACACCTGTTAAGCACTAAACAGTGTTAGGTGCCACTGAATCCTCCTTTCTAAGCTCTTTAAACTGTCCTAAAATAGCTATATTTTGTTTTCTTCTTATTATTTATTTACTTATTTATTCATTCATTTTTACAGATGAGAAAATCAGACTTTAGGAGGTTATATAGTTTACCCAGGGTTACACAATTAGTAAGAGAACATATTCAGACACAAACAATTGTCAAGCTCCAGAGTTTGTGTTTTTACTTGTTAGACTACATTGTGTCACATACAAATATTTTAAGGCAGGTAAGTCCAGCCAACAAGAGTACCTTCTCTCTTACCCTACCATTCAGTTCTCAGTCTATGGTTTCACTCTTGGAAAAGTAGGCTACCAGTGTTTCTCTTTCCCTCCACCTCATTCCCATGTTGCAGAAGCCCTATTGTAGGCAGGCATGGCCAAGAGTACTGAGGCTCCATTCCTCTACCCAGCTCCTCATTTGGGTAGAAATTCTATCCCAAGTGTTTGTTGTTGTTGGGTGTCATTGAGCCAGATCTGACTCATAGTGACCTAGGTACAACAGAATGGAACACTACCCAACACTGTGCTATGCACACAATTTTTTTTATGTTTGAGCCCAATGTTACAGCCATTTAAAAGAGCCCTATTTTTAGCCATCTTGCTGAAGTAGATCTCTTTCAAAAGCTGCTAATAATGGTACTGTGATGGAAGAATCTATTGATTTCTGTATCTTCTTTTTGTACATGTTTTTCTATTCCTGCTTCTTTCTTCTGCTCATTTCTCATTCTGCAATGAGGCCTGCTCTTCCCTGGCTATTTGCCTGGGACTGGAAACTAAGCCAAGTTACTGATTTCTCCTGGGGCCTTCAAAACACAGGGGAAGGGAGTTTTACTCACTGGTATCTATTCTGGTGTTTCAAGACTCACTTTCACCCCAGTCCTTATTCCATGGAGCTTAAAGCAGATAAATGGTTGTCTGGCAACTGGACTATTTCAGGCTGTAAGCAGACTGGAGAGTTACACTGAACCAGGTGTGGAAGATTCCAGCAGGAGGTGAAGTATGCACAAAAGGAACTGTGGATGCAGATAGCATGTTACAGAACCATCTTCTAGCCTTTTTTCCCAGGAAACTCATGTTCTAATTTTGGCTCACTACTAACTAGTTATGTGACCTTGGTCAAGTCATTTAATTACCACAGGACTTAATATTGTGAATTGTAAAATGAGTAGTTGTAAAAGGAATCTGTAAGATCTCTTTCAGACTGAAGTGTGATTTTTATGAGAAACCACAAGGGATCATTGAAGCTAGAATTCACGAGAGCTGGGTTTGCCTAGGCATATGTAATGGAGCAGATTCCTTGTGTAACCAGAGATTATTTTTTTAACTCTTCAATTCCCTATTTGAGATTTACACTTTTGTTAGTTTCTTCCTGTGACAAGGTGAAGGCTCTGTGAGATAACAGTGAGTTTGTGGAAGGCACAGATACAAGCAGACCAAGTAAGAAGAGATGTAGAACAAAACAGTCTTAGACATGAGATGGGAGAAAGAATCATCTCCAGTCAATCCTGAGATAAGATAGCTGACATCAGATTTGAATGAATGAAGTAAATGAATGAGAATCAGCAATCAAACTCAGGACAAGCTGACATATGGTCAAGAAAGAGGAATTGGGTAGAACATGTGACTCTTCCCTGCAGACACAACTCTGAATCTTCAGGATATATGCTGAGTACACTGATCAGATTGTTTAGTACCTGGGGAGACTGACATTGCTAAAGAGGTACAGGGTTTTCCCCAAATATGTTATAAGTTATATGTTTTATATTAGCGCAAGACCTTCTGAAGGCCTGCATTAAATCTTATCCATTTCTGTATCCTTGACACTTAGTGCCATACTCAGTAAATAGTAGTTACTCATTCATTGTTTAAGCATCTGGACATTTTAAGGTAGTTCTTTCTTTGGGGTATTATTCATTTTTAATTTAAATAAGTGCTTTCTTCTACATATTAAATAATTATTCTATTGAACCATCATTGTTCACTTGGAATTTTTTCTAGTTATATTAATACCTGCCTACTATAGGAAACAGGTACATAAATATAAAAATAATAACAATTATCTACAGTCTTTTCCTCCAGAGGAATCATTGCTACCATTTGTTTTTTCCTCTAATATTTCCATATGCATTTATGTTTTTCTTTTACAAATTTAAGTTCATACTGCATATATTTTGTGCTCTTTTTTTCTCATATATCTTGAACATTTACCACATGCCAGTAAATATCATTTGAAATAAGTTTTAATGGTTAAAAATTCAAATGTGCAATAACTAATATAACCAAAGTTCCATGATTAGACTCTATATTATTTTATCTTTCCCCTTCTTCTTTTATATTGTTGTTGTTGTTAGGTGCTGTCGAGTCGAGTCCGACTCATAGCGACCCTATGTACAGCAGATCGAAACACTTGCCGATTCTGTGCCAGGCAAACCATCTTATTTATGTTTAAGCCCATTGTTGCAGACACTGTGTTAATCCATCTGGTGGGGGGTTTTCCTCTTTTGCGTTGACCTGCCACTCTTCCAAACATGATGTCCTTCTCCAGGGATTGTTCTCTCCTGACTACGTGTCCGAAATATGTAAGACACAGTTTGGCCATTTTTGCTTCCAAGGAGCACTCTGGTTGTACCTCTTCTAGGACAGAACTGTTGGTTCTTTTGGCAGTCCATGGTATATTCAACAAAAATTCTTTTATATTGTATGGCTATAAAAATACTTTATCATAGAAATTCAGATAGATGTTTTAAAGGGGATATTTTCACTTTTTTTTTTAGTACTAGGGGTTGAATCCAGGTTATGACACATGCTAGATGAGTGTTCTGCCACCAAGCTTCACCTCCAGTCTCTTTCTTAGTTTTTTATTTTGAGACAAGGTATATTGTGCAGGCTGTTTTCTGGCCTTAAGCCTGTGATCCTCCTTCCTCTGTCTCCTGAGTTGCTGGGATTACAGTGCCTGGCACAGAGTCTCTCTCTCTCTCTCTCTCTCTCTCTCTCTCTCTCTTTCTCTTTCTCTTTCTTTCTTTCTTTCTGCCTCTCTGCCTCTTTATCTTCCTTTTCTTTTTTCAGTGCTGGGAAGTTGAACTCAGGGTGTTGTGTATGCTAGACATGCACTCTAGTGTTGAGCTACATCTCCAGCCCTTCATTTCCTCTTAAAAAATACTTTTTCTCTTATTTGAGGATGAGTAGAGTATTAACACCTGCAGCCATACCACTGTAGCATCTGATCCATCAGATCTCGGAAGCCAACTAAGGTCAGGCCTGATTAGTACTTGGATGGGAGACTGGCTGGGAACACAAGGTGCTGTAGGCTTGGGAGAAGGACCCAGAAACCCAACCCCAAAAAACAATCAGTCATTAAAAACCCTATGAATAGCAGAGAAGCACTGACAATAGTGTTTCACCTGTTGTACATAGGATTGCTATGAGTTGGACACTGACTTGATAGCACCCAACAACAACAACAACAACAACAACAACAGAGTATTAAGAGGCTACAAAACAGCAAACTTGACTAATATATGCTCCCTTTACTCAGTCAAAGTGTTCTAAGAAACCTAGTCCTTTAGCTCACTTTACGTAGACTTTGGAAATTCATCCTTATCATTTGCAGATTGGTAGGCACTATACCTCTTAAAGCCTGCAGCGGTAGCCCTGTGGCATCCGATCCCTTCAGATCCCGGAAGCTAAGCAGGGTCGGGCCTGGTTAGTAACTGGATGGGAGACCGCCTGGGAACACCAGAAGCTGTAGGCTTGGGAGAAGGACCTGGCAACCCCCTCCCAAAAATCAATCTGCCATTGAAAACCCTATGAACAGCAGAGAAGCACTGACAATAGTGTTTCCCCTGTTGTACAGAGGGTCGCTATGAGTCGGATACC
>VMDO01029852.1:0-11081 GCA_007922755.1 Pedetes capensis | reverse complement strand
CCTCTTAAAACTACTTCCAAACTTCAGGTCCCACTCTATCTAGACTTGGGTTTTGAACTGTGTGTACTGATTGGAATTTCTGCTGGTTCATGTCAAAGAATGTGTGTGCCTCATTACTTTCCTTTAGGGGAATAATTTAGCCATGGGGGGGGGGAGGGATAGAGATAGTAGTAGATTGGGCTTCATATGTAGAGTTGATTGAGTGGTTAATGCTGAGCTGTGAAGATTAGAATCGACACTAACTGGTTTATACAGGTGTGGGTGTCTTACAGGATTTTTAATGATTTACAGAATCATTGGGAAGGTGAATGATGCACTTTAAATTGAGCTCTTCAGGAATGAAGTTGAGAATCCTTCTGTAGAACCAGGCTGCCAAGATTACTGTTGCCTTTCCTATTAAGCCGTCTCCTATATCAGAATGCTGCTGTGGAAAATCCAGACCTTTCTACAATGGCACTTGTCTCTAAAACAGTAGAAGCAACAGAAAACATGCTTCTATCTAGTTCGTGCCCTTGGAATCTTATTCCAGTGCATAAAGTTGATAATACTTAAATTGTATCTTGAATAGTAGCTGTAGGAAATCTCAGAAATGAGTTTTTTAATCCTTGTAGAATGGAAAAGCATATTTGAAGGAGATTGAAATAAGACATTGAGTGCCAAGTGCCCATTTTCAACACAGAATTTGTTTCATTATGCTTCTTAATCAACAATATGATGTGAACTCTTTTGCATACATGAAAAAGTAAGAAAGTCATTGGTTATATAGTATAGGTAACACCACCAATAGTATTTTGTTTCTCTGTAGCTATTGGATTAGAGTGAATTTAATAGGATGAAAAGGAACATAAAGGCAAGTAATCATGAAATGGAGGGAGGCCCATTTCACTGGGCATGCTGATGAATTGAAGGGAAATTGTCACGGACCATTTGTCAAGTTTACCATATAAGTTAAAATGTATTCTCTTTCATCTTTTCTACCATTTTCCTCTTCCCTATTTTGCCTGCTTCTCTTTACTAGACCTCATTTTGTACGACTTCATCTTGGCATGTCCAGTGGTTTGCATCTTTCATTTATATTCATTCTCCTTAAGTGATATGACAAAGTTCATGACTTTTAAGTGCTACCTATATACTTGCTGTTGTTGTTGTGTGCCGTCCAGTTGGGTCACACTCATAGTGACCCTCATAGGGTTTCAATGGCTGATTATTGGGGATTTTTTTTGCAGGGAGGGAGTGGACTGCCACATCCTTCTCCCATTTTTGTGGTGCTGAGGATTGAACCTGGGTCCTCAGAAAGTGAGGACTGGCACTCTACAAAGTGAGCTAAATCCCAGCTCACCTATATACTTATAACTTCTAAATGTGTATGTGAATACATATGTGTATTTATGTATGTCCTTTACTTCTATCTGTATTTCTAAGAACTACTAGATGTCTTGCCAGCCCCATAAACTCAGCATTCTGTTTCTCCGGTGTTCCTCATTTTTATTAATGACATTGCCATCCAACTAGATACCTAAAGTAGGAGACTCCAAATTCTCCTAGGATCTGATATGGTGTCTTGCTTTCATGTGTTTGTCCCCTGCCTGGAATACCCATGGTTAAAGATTCAGGTCACATGTTTCGTCTTCTATGGAGATTTTTTTTCCTGTTTGTTCATCCCTAAAGAAGTATTGAGAATTTCCTCCTTTCTGCTTTTCCTGTAACCTGAACATGCTTATATCAAAGCATTTTTCTACTAGATTTTAAGCCTCTTAAAGTCAGAAAATCTGCTTTCAGTAATTCTCAACCAGCGGGAGTTTCACTCATCAGGGGAAATTTGGCGATGTCTAGAGACATTTTCAGTGGCCACGACAGAGGGTGGTGTTACTTTCTCTAGTGCATTAGAGGCCAGGAATGCTGCTAGACATCCCACCATGCTCAGGACAGGCCTCCCTATCCCTCTCAACAAATGATTACCTATGCCAAAATGTCAATAATGCCGAAGTTGAAAAACCTTGTTTTCTCACCAGCAGGAAAGTATGAAGAGATATTTGTTGAATGAATAAGTTTTTCCATTTATGTCACTCCAACATTTAGTGGGTCACCAAACCTTAAATGTCACATATGATCACTATTTTTCATCTTCACTACCACATCAGAGTTCAGGACGTACATCTACTTACAATGTTATAATTTTCTCTTAACTGGGATTCCTGATTCCGGGTTCATGTTAATCATTTTCCACCCTACTGCTTCAATTATCTTTGTAAAATATAGATCTTATGCTGCTTCCTGTTTAAAATTATTTCATTGCTCAGGATATAGTTTAAATTCTTATGACCACTGCCTAGTATATAATAGATGCATATTAAATATCAAGTGATTAATAATAAGTGGATTTTGAAAAAGGCCACAAATTTGAAAAGGATATTTTAAAATGTATTTATGCTTAAACTTTAAACTATGTGATTTTCCTAGTTCCTTTATGTCCCTGTTATATCCAAATAAGAAGAAGTTTGGGGTTGCATTTGAGTGAAAACAGACAGGAAAAAGGAGGATAAATGAACATCAATCAAACCATGATTAAGATGTTCACCACAATCTATTCTTTCTGGAAACTTAACTGGCATAGATCAGAAAGTGTGGAAAGCAACAGCTTAATCTTGCCCCACACACTCTCTGTGTCAATCTTATAGAAACCTCAAATAGCCTTCCTGGGAGACAGTCTATACCCAGTACTTTCAATCCATTTGGTACTGAGGTGATAACTAATTTATCCACAGTATCTCACCACCAGATAATTAGCTATTTGCACCTATCCTCTTCTCCTTTTGTCTCATCAGAGAAATAGTGTTTTCATGTTTTTGTTTGTTTGTTTTTGTTTTTGTTCACAAGGCTTACTCTTTGTTTAATATCTAGTCACAAAAATGAGCAGAAGTGTCTGGAGAACCTGTATCCACAGATAACTTTAAATCTGAATCTGGAGGTATGGGATCAGCTGATGTGAAAACTCTCTCTCTTTGCAGCGTGTCAGCTATGGGAGTGAGGAGGAAGGACAGTAGAATTCATATTTATTGAGAACCTGTCTATTATATGTTAGTCATTGTGCAGATTTGTTTACTTATTTTATCTTTTGGGTGCCAATTTCAAATGGCAGCATCTTAGCATCTTATCCACAGTCACAAAGCTAGTATGTGGCAGTGTCTTGCCCCAAGGTCATGCCTTCCTAAGAGCCTTCCTTCTTTATGTTGCCTCATAGTGGATTGTTCTGCTCATATCTTTAAGGTATTTCTCTTCTCTTCTTGGTTGTTTCTGTAAGAATGGGGTCACCACATCTGCCTCCTGTGCATCTATACACTCTCACACATGCACAACTTAAGAAATAAAATCCGTAAGACAAAAAGCATGACTGAATTTGGTTACATTAGAATTAAGAGTTTCTGTTCAGTGAAGGAGACTGTGAAGAAAGCTCCTAGCAAAATGGAAGAATATATTAGCACTGTCTAAAATTGTTAAGGTATTAATACATAGGCTATAAAATACTGGAAATCAACAAGAAAAAAGCAGTAACTCTAACGTACATAAAAATGAGGAAAGTCTCTGAATTGGCAGTTTAGAGAAGAGGAAGCCTAAAAGCTAACAGTGTATGAAGGCATCATTAAAAATATGAATGATGCAAAATTTAAAAATAATGAGATCATTTTATAGCAGTGTTTAATTTCATAAAAATTCTTCTAAGATGTTTTCTTTTTGAAATTCTAAAAGTATGGATCATGTTCCTTGGAGATTTGAGGATGTATGTTGATGGTCTTAGAATTACAGTCACTTGAAACAAGTTAGTGAGCTCTCTATTTTGTACTTTAAAGAAAAATTTCGTGATGCATTTTACACTGAAAGTGGCTTCCTGAGAGTCAGTGCCATTTGGATAGCTCCTGGAAAGCACATCAATAATATCAATTAGCTGAAGGTACTTTGATTTTTGCAGGGGAGCTAAATAGGCCAAGGCCTTACTATGGGACTCCTTACATTCTTGATCTTCTTTTTCTTGAAAAACTGCATATAAAATTTCCAGGAAGTTTCAGAACTGCATATTATCAAGTTGAAACATTTTTTTCCTGAGAAAAACTTTAAGCAGATTGTTCTTTAGTAGTTGATGGCTTAGAGGTTTGAAATCAACTACTGATAAACGTATTAGATGTTCAAGATCTGATTGACAAAGTGGATAAATAAACCACTAGTGCCACATAACAATCTAATATTTTTGAAAAAACTAGAGGATGAAATTATGAAAGCTTAAATTATATTTAATGCTTGTTTGTTACCACTGAGCCCAAGAGCCATCAGATTTTCCTTCGGACCAACTCCTGTAGGAATTACTTTAAGGAGACTTTGAGAAATACATTTTATTGGTGATTATTACTTCTTTATTTTATCAAAATGTTAGGCTTTCTAGAGAAATGGAAGCAGTGGGACACACACTCATAAAATATAAAGAGATTTATTATCAGTTATTGGCTCATGAAGTTGTGGAGGCTGAGAAGTCCCATGATCTGCCATCTGCTAGCTAGAGACCAGGAAAAGCCAGTGGTTTAGTTTGAAGGCCTGAGAACTGGTGAGCTAATGGTATAGATTCCAGTTCTTGTATGAAGGTCTGAGAACTGAAAATGCTGAGGGAAGAAAAAGGTTGATGGTTTGGCTTAGTCAGGCACAGTTAACATTCCCCCACACTGTGCCCCCCTCTCTTTAATACTGGAAGGTTGAACCTAAGGCATTATGCATTCTAGGCAAGCACTCTACCTACCACTGAGCTGTACCCCTAACCCCTTTTTATTTTATTTTTTAAATTTTGAGACAGGATCTTGCTAAGTTGTGCAGGCTGCCTTTTGCCTCGAACTTGCAATCCTCTTGCCTGAGCCTCCTGAGCTGCTGGGATTACAGGCTCCCATCTCCTCTGATTTTTATGCTATTCAGGCCCTTGATGCTTGGATAATGCCAATCTGTACTGAGGTGGACCACCTGCTTTTTTCAGTCCACCAATTCAAATGCTAGTCTGTTCTGACGACAGTCTCACTAGTTCAGCCAAAGTGATGTTTAAAGAGCTTTCTGGTCATCCTATGGCCCAATCAAATTGAAACAGTAAAATATTAATTATACCATAACAGTTCCCATATACTTGACAATGTAATGTGTAGGGCATTTCTGAAAGGTGCATGTTGGTGACATACATGACAGATGGAAGGAAGATAATGTCTGAATAGGGTGGAAACCTAAGACAGGGTCACTGGATTTATAGTCAAGGGAAATACTGCACATTTATAAATAAGTAAAATTTCAGATAAATGTTTTCAGGAAGCATTTTCTTGACTTTATGATAAATGGATGGGAAAAGAAAAAGACCTGAGAGAGTCCAGATTTGAGGAAACAATAGTTTATATTTAATGACCTAAGAAATGGCGAAGCAAATAATATTAAAGAATAATGCATACCTTTTGGATAATGAAAGATGAAGGAGTGAGGGAATCAAAGATAATAAAACTTTCAAGTTTGAGTTAGTAGAAAAACTGTAATCATATTCCAGAGAGGTTAGTAGAAAAACCATAGTGATATAGACAGAAGGACAAAGATTGGGGAAGAAGCTAGATGAAGACAGTGGGTAATAAGCTCAGTTCTAAGTACACTGACCTTTTGAGGTTGAGTCCATAGAAAGCAGTTGTGTCCTCTTATATGGTATTTCCAAATGTTACAAAGTGATGACAGTGGACTAGGATAGTCACTGATCCTACTCAAATGGCTTGTCTTATTTCCATCAGTTAAATTCTACAAACCCATCAGTATCCTCTACTGATACTGCCACAACAGTCATTCCTGTATGCTTACCTGACAGATCAATGCACTCTTAGCTTGTCTATGACAAGGGCTCTCTGTAATTTCTGTCCTTCTAGCTCCTAAGTTAGCACCTGTCACATGGTAGGTCTCCAGTAATTTGTTATTGTATTGGCATCCCTATATGCCCTGCACAGGGTCAGGTGATGACACACAGATAAATCAAACAAGGAAAAGTACTAATTTACAGTGGGAGAAAAGGGGGAATAATTCTGTCTAGGGTTGAAAGATGAAGGATTCACTGGGGCTGAGAAGGACAGGAAAATAAGAGCCAAGACATGAGGGTGTAAGAGCATAAGAGGTGTTTGTCCAATGACTGGAGAAGCAGGTGGGCACTGAGGAGAGGTAGTGGACAGTGACAGGACTGAGAGATCCAAAGGTGGGATGTAAAAGTCCAAAGGCCAACACTTGTATATCTTAGGACAGAAATGATTTCTAAGGTGAGGAAAAAAGAAGAGGGACCATAGATGATAATTTAAGTTGGTACTTTTAGTAAAAGCATGGTGACCTAGGAGTGAAGAATTTTGAGATTTAATCTTTGCTACTAAATAATGTGAGCAGGACAAAGTTATAAAAATCCTCTGAACTATCTTGGATCAGTTTCTATATTATTTATTATTATGATAATTTGTATTTGGTACTAGAATTCTTGGGGGTTTTGTTTTTCAGCAAATTATCTAGGGTTTTAAAAATTTATTTTTAAATCCAGTAAGTAGTAGTTGATACTCTGTTGATCATATGGGCATAAATAAAATAATTTCCAGTCTTACTTTCATGGAGAAGTGTTAACCTCATTGCTTACTAATGTTCCTTTCCTCCTTTACACTGCCCTTTCATAAACTACCTTTGGCAGTTTGACTATGATTAAAATGACTTTAAGGCTAATGGGGCTTTTAGAGAAATGACTAATTATTTGTGAAAAAAAATTTTTAATTAGCCTTCCATATCATCCTGCTTCTGAATTCTTGCCTTTCAAGTGAATCTTCTGTTATTGTTGTTGTTAATGTTCTCTTTCTTTCTTTCTTTTTTTTTTTTTTTTTTTTTTTTTTTTTTTTTTTTTTTTTTTTTTTTTTTTTTTTTTTTTTTTTTGTGGTGCTAGGTTCAAACCCAGGGCCTTACGAGTGGTAGGAAACACTCCATCACTGAGCTCCATTACCAGTTACTAGCTCTATTTTCTGTACTTAATTTGGGGAAAAATTACTCTAAAACATTCAGTGCTTTGTTTTCTGAGAAGGTTCTTGGCTGTCTCCCTCAGTTCATGGAACAGGATATTAGTCCTCAGACTACAGACTGCTTTATTTTCTTCCCCAAAAGTATTTGTTAAACACTTATTTGTGGATATACCTAATCTGGACAAAATGTGGCTAATGATGTATAAGCAGGAAGTATAAGTTCCACATAGTCTTTTAAAATAATAGTTTCTTGATTATAAAAGTAATGCATTTCCTTTCAAACTTAGAAATTTGAAAACAAAGAAAAACCCAAGTAGGAAAATAAAATCACATGAAATCCTATTGCTAAGGTAAGAGCTCTGACCATTCTGTTCTATATATATGCATGTTCTATTTTTCTATGCATTTGAATGTTCATTTATACTGTGAACACTTCCCCTCTTTTTAAGGAAAATATAGTATAATTGCTCACAACTTGTTCTTGGGGTTGAATCCAAATCTAATCACTAATTAACAATGTGACCCATGTCAATTTATTTAACTTCTCAAAGGCTCTGTTTTGTTTTCTTTAAAATGGAAGTAATCATATTTATCTCATTGAGTTAAATTCAGGGCGAAGTGAGATAATGTGTTTAAAGCACTCAGTGTTTAGTTTACAGCAAATTATTATGTGAGTCCTTCACTATTGGAAATTGAAATTATTTCTCATTTTCCTCTCTGTGATATCTACTAAGCTATGCATAGTTAGTGCCATCAGATTCATTACCATTCAATCATTAAGTTTAGTTCCATTACAGTAAGAATTGCTGAGTCAGATTCATACTGTACTATAGGTTGTCCCAAAGTGGAAGTTTGTGCATTGGTTTCTGAAACTTGGGATATCTATGGTTTGTTACTACCATAGGCATTTTATCATTTACCAGATTTTTGCAAGGTTAATTTCTGTAGTGATGACAGTCTCTCATATGCTCTCCACAGTTGAACTAGCAGTGAAAACTGCTAGGTTGGGGCTGACAACAGAGAGCGATATGACATTCTGGGTACATCTAGAGTCTGGATCTGTGTCACTACTGTCAATGATGTCAGCAATAGAGTTTCATATGAATGTTTGCAAGAACACTTTTAAGCAGGATACTGAAGTCTGGGGATAGAACCAAGTTAGAATTTAGAATGAGGAGTCAGCTGGCTTTAGGGTGAGGTGGAATGGATGAAGGAATGAGTATAACACAAAGTCAATTTATTGGCTGCTGTTTTAGTTGGTGATATTGGTTTAGCAGTATGTCTTCTTGTGCTTTGATGATATCTGATATCCTCACACTACTCCTCTCCTCAGTTTATTTTTTGAAAAATATAATAAAATGGTGATAATATTTAACAAAACTTTATCTATCTATCTATCTATTTATTTATTCATTTATTTATTTTGCAGTACTGAGGGTTGAACCCAGGGCCTCGTGCTTGCGTGCTTTGCAAGTGCTATACCACTGAGCTGTATCCCCAGCCCATTTTTTTTTAACTTTTTGAGGCAGGGTTTTGCTAAATTATGCAGACTGCCTCTCATTTCGAACTTGTGATCCTCCTGCCTCTGCCCCCCCAGTCATTGGGATTACAGGTGTGCACCACTGCACCTGGAAATATTTTAATACAAAAAATTTTAAGATTTGTCTGTAGCAAAAATTTTTGGATGAGGACAGGCTCTGTGTGCTACTGGGAATATGACTTGTTACTAGCCACTTTAGACAGCTACTCAATGTAAAGAAATATGTCTTGATTCTAAGCATGCATCCTAAAAACCTCTCACAGAGTACTTAAGGAGACCGGTACAGGAATATTTATCACAGTATTGTTTGTTATAAGAAATCATTATTACAGGAGAGTGGTAAATAAGTTAGGTTAAATTTATACAATGAAGTAGTAGAAAGCAGTTAAAATGGATGACTTAGTTACATATATCAGCCTGAATTAAACAATGTTGAATTTAAAAAAAACTGAATCGAGCAATTGTAGGTATAGTATCATACAATATATATGAAGTTAAAGAAGGTATAAATAATACTGTATTTGTATACTTATATATGGTGAAAATATAAATGTGCATACTTTGAATACAACATTTAACTAAAACAAGAATTATGTCTGGAGGAGAAAAACATGAGAATGTGATAATACATCACAGACTTATGTTCTATGGATATTTATTTAAGGAAAAAATGGAAACAAAGATAAAATATAAAAAATTGAAGGGATTGAAGTATGGTATGTTATCTTCATTTTTATGTGATTAGCATATTTTGTGATTTTACAAAATGGGGACATGGAAATTAATATATTACCATAATAAATAGAAATTCTAGCAGTGCAAGAGGAAATAAGTCTTTATCACTTCCCTGATATTTGGTCCCTTCTTCCTGCTTTAACAGTTGCCTTTGAATCCTTCCTGCAACAGCCTGTGATAAAGAAGCATATACCACATTCCTTTCCCACCTGCACAGTTAATGCTCTTTGTTCTTTTCACTGAACTCTGTATCTTGGAAATTATTTGTCCTGCAATTCCTGATACTATCTCCTCAGGAACCTCTAGTCTCATGAAGGAAAGTACAACTAACATTTCTCTAACATTCAATAGAAATTGCTGCTTTAAAATGTATAGGATCAATTTCAGTCAAGAAATTGTCAAAACTGACTATTCTTAGATCTATACCCACTTTCAAAACAAAATATGTCTATATTCACATTTGAAAAACGTTTTTCCCATTTCAGTTTGTCAAGCAACTGAATATCTCAAGCATGAGACGAGAGACAATGTTGGGGTGAACATATGTGAGGGATTTACACCCCTCAAAGAAAAGCACTCTTATTGTAGCTTTTGAGTAAATCTGGGATTTGATACTGTGGCTACTTTCACAAGTCACTTTATGAGACTACAGCTGCATCTTTTTAGGATTGTTGTTGAATCCAGATAATGTTAATTTTGTCCTCATTTGTATTCCATCCCATTTATTAAACTGTTGGTTGGTGGTTCTAGGAAGGTTGGTAAGAATGTGATGATAAAGGTATATTTATGGAAAAATGGAGAAAATAATTCCTTTTAAAATTCCTAAACTCTTTTTTGAGCGAAAAGCAAAAAAATAAAATAAAACAAAATAAAATAAAATTCACACAGTAATGGAATGGAACTTGGCATTTGAGCTGTGGCTGTCACATCCTGGTCTGGCTCTGGGGAGAGTCTGTTATGGGATCTCAGTGAGCCTGGATCACAGGCACAGAAAAGCCCTGATTCATGTCATCACAGAGTTTGGTTCCCAGTCCTGTACTTTGAAAGATGGAGGCATTTGGAGTTTCTGATAATATTTCCTCTTCTAAAATTTTCTAGAGTTGAATTTGGGAGCCTCAGAGAACACAGCTCCTCATGTAAGACCTGGAGAAGGAGAGGTATCCTTTTCATCAATCTATTTATAAATCAAATAGGCCCCACACTCACCTGTTTTCTTCTTCATCATGCCCATAAAACATGCAAAGGTCAGGGGCCCTAGAAGTTTTAGGTAGGATTCCTTACATTTTTCCAGGGTTTCATGGTAATAAAAATCCTTAACTTCTTTGAGCCTGTTTACTTATGCTCAAATAAAGTTAATAGTTTCTACTTCCAGAAGTGATAGTCAAAATCTCATGGAAGTATGGCTTGGCTATCTTCAGACAAATGGCATAAGCATCCCACAAATTTGTGCCTGGTGCTGACCTGCCGCATGTCAATCAGGACTACTGTACAAAGTTGCTGGAAGGGTAAAATAAGATCATGTGCACAAGTATGCATTGCAAACTGCAAGGGAGTACATAAATTTGTATTATTATTATTATTATTATTTTTATTAGAAATTTTTAATGTACATCATAATGTGATTCATTTTGACATGCTTTTCGTTGTGACAATTTTCATATATGCAATTTGATAAGCATTATTCATATAGGTTACCCCTTACCCTCCTCTATGTTTCCCCCCTCCCCCCTTCCTATCTAAGTTTCCCATCCAAGTCTTCTCTATCTTTT
>VMDO01029851.1:0-22108 GCA_007922755.1 Pedetes capensis | reverse complement strand
CGATCCCGTCAGATCTCGGAAGCTAAGCAGGGTTGGGCCTGGTTAGTACCTGGATGGGAGACCGCCTGGGAACACCAGAAGCTGTAGGCTTGGGAGAAGGACCTGGCAACCCCCTCCCAAAAATCAATCTGCCATTGAAAACCCTATGAACAGCAGAGAAGCACTGACAATAGTGTTTCCCCTGTTGTACAGAGGGTCGTTATGAGTCGGATACCAACTCAACGGCACCTAACAACAATTGTTAGGTACCATTGAGTCAGGTCAACTCATAGTGACTCTTGTAGGGTTTTCAGTGGCTGATTATTTCGGGATTACTTTGAGAGTGGATTGCCACATCCTTCTTCCATTTTTGTGGTGCTAGGAATTGAACTCTGGCTCTTAGAAAGTACAAAGCAGCACTCTACCAGCTGAGCTAAATCCAAGCCCAAAGGCTGTCTTACTATGCAAAAATCTCTCAGATAATAACCCTCAGAAGAATAGAAGGAAAGTCTGTTCAGCAAGCAAGTTTTGTTTTGTTTTGTAGTATACTAGGCGGTCCTTTGGTCCTGTGCATTCTAGGCAAATGCTCTCTCTATCACTGAGATGCACTCCCAATCCTATTTTTACTTTTTATTTTGAGACAGGGTTCACTAAGTAGAACAAGCTGCCTCTGTCTTGAACACAAAATCTTGCCTCAGTCTCCTGAGTGGCTTGGATCACAGGTGTACACCATAGTGCCTGGTTAATGATGACCTGTAACTTCTTCTCCAGTGACTAATTTCCTCTGGTTAGTGAGATTTCAGGGATTGCATTCCTCCTGGAGGAACTCCCTTAGTCAGATAAGAGAACTTTGGAGAACGTCCCTCCCTATACTTTTGGAGAGAAAGTGGATCCATAGACTGGGAAGATAGGAAGAGAGGGAGTCAGGAAGTTAGTAGGTTAGAGAAACCTTAAAATCTGCTTCTGTAAGTCAAAGTTTGATAAACTTAAATACATAAAAACTTACAACCTCTGATGAAGAGAAAAAAATCAACAAAACCAAAAGTAAATAGGGAAAATATTTATAACATGTGAGAACATTTGTCTACAGCCATACCACCCTGGCATCTGATCTTGGAAGATAAGCAGGGTTGGGCCTGATTCGTCCTTGGATGGGAGACCTCCTAGAATACTGGGTGCTGTGTAGGCTTGGGAGAACCTAGCAGCCCACTCTCAAAACAATCAGCCATTGAATACCTTATGAATAGCAGAGGAGCACTGACAGTAGTGCCAGGCATTACGCAGTGCGGGGTTGTGTTTCCTTCAGTTGTACATAGGGTTGCTATGAGTTGGACCCCACTCAAGGGCACCTAACAACAACATTTTTGTACAACAACGTTGTTGTTAGGTGCCCTTGAGTGGGGTCCAGGGCCTACGCATAGCAACCCTCACAGGGTTTTCAATGGCTGATTATTTTGGGAATGCTTCAGGGAGTGGATTGCCACGGCCTCCCGTTTTTGCAATGCTGGGGATCAAACCTTGGGGGATCAAACCTCGGTCCTCAGAGTTTGGAGCAGCCTCTACCAACTGAGCTAAACCCCAGCCCAACAACAACAAGAGCATTTATGTCATTATTTTATTAAGAAAAATTGCAAATTGGTGTTAAAACATTCTTTCTAGCCCAGTAGAAAATAGGCAAAATAGATTAATGGGCAAGTCACAAAAGAAGAAAGATAAATGGCCACTTGGTATTTTTCAGCCTAGAACCTTTAAAGCATGAACAACTGTGAAATATAAATTCTTTCCCAAATTAGCAATTAAAAAAATGATAATGTCAGCAGCAGCTGGAGATCTGGCTGGGTGCTGCTGGCTGGGTAGCCTGAGGAGCTCTTTTCAGTGACCTCCCCTCAGGGGAAGTCAGGATCTTGACTTGCGCCACAGATGAGAATTTCAGCATGAGTCAGTATAAAGCAAAGCTGGAGTTGATCTAGAAAAGGTTTTAATGTAGATTAAAGCATGGGCATTGTGTTTGTGTATGTATAGGGGATGGCTCTGACTGAGACTGAGTGAAGAAAAGGACAATTGTACATGCCCAAGAATGGGAGCAGGCTTCTCGGAGAGAGAATTGCTTTTTAAATGTTTTGGCAATAGCTATATGTATGATTTTGTAGCTTATACAGCTACATTGTTTGAAGGGTTTAAAAGATTAAGTAGAAATGTTTTGATACATTTGTTTTTGTCTAAAGAACTGTTCTCTGGTGCATTGTACAGGTTTACAGACTCGTTGGGGCTGGGGTTTAGCTTAGTTGATCCAGTGCTGCTCTCCACTGCTGAGGCCCTGAGTTTGATCCCCAGCACCACAAAAATGGGAGAAGGACCTGGCAACCCACTCCTCCAACAATCAGCCATTGGAAACCCTGTGAATAGCAGAGAAACCCTGACACAGGCATGGCACAGTGTTGGGGAGTATTTTGTTCTCTTGAACATAGGGTTGCCATGCCTCAGACCCTACTTGACAGCAACTAACACCACCCACAGGCCAATAAGATAAAAACAAATCAGAAGAGATCAAAGGAATTCTTATTGTACTTTGGTCACAAGGAGATCAAGACATATTTTTTTACTGTAAACATGACGCATTATAATGTTTGTGAGACTTTCCCAGAAGAATATAGTCCTTGACTCCTACCCAATGAGAAACTTACACAAGGTCCTGAGAGGTGAGAGGCTCCTTTCTCTTCCTGTGTCCTTTTAAGTTTTCCTGTCTTTCTATCCTGCTTCAGTAGTAGTCAGGGTATTTGGAAATTGGAAATAACCTAAATGTTCAGCATTGTATTATTTAGGTAAATTGATATATTCATGCATTTGTCCATCCAACTATTAAATCATACAGAAGAAAATATTAACAATATAACTGTCTTCATAGTCGAGTATGATTTCAGGTTTTCTGTTGATGTTCTATACAACATACAAACTTACAAACATACATACCTATAAGCATATATACATACACACCAAAAAATACTTAAAAGATATCCCCTCAAGATGTTAAGCAGTTGTTCTCCTGTTGGTGAGATCAGGGATGGTTTTTATTTTCTTTATAATTTAAAAAATATTTCCAACTCTCTATAGTAGAGGTCAGCAAACTGTGGACTTGTGGGCTGCCTGCTTAGTTTTGTAAATAAAATTTTATTGGAACGCAGTCATGCTTATTATTTGTGTACTTATAACTACTTTTGCAGTACAATAGCATAAAATACTTACTATCTGGTCCTTTTTGGGCTGGGATTTAGCTCAGTGGGTAGAGCGCTGCGCTGCAGTCTCTGAGGCCCTGAGTTCAATTCTCAGCATGGCAAAAATGGGAGAAGGGCCTGGCAATCCACTCCCAAGGGAATCCCGAAGCACTCAGCCATTGAAAACCCTATGAGGGTCGCTATGAGTCGGATACCAACTTGACGGCACCGAACAACAACAACATCTGGTCCTTTAAGAATAAGTTTGCCAACCTCTTCCTTATAGTGAGTGGTATATTTAGAAACAACCTCTTACACAAAAACGTGCATTCTTATATAGTAATAATGTGTTGTGAGACAAAGTAGCATTGCTGTGCATAGTGGTAGGATTTTTCCCATATGCTTCTTGGTTTTGTCTTTTTTCCTCATGGAAACAGTTTAGTCTATAATAAGATAATCATTTAATAAGTGCTGCTGATACCAAAATGAATTAATATTTATTTTAAATAATGTAGATCAATACTTTGTTCATTTAGAATAATTAGCTATTATCCTTATACTCTGAAGAGATGATTTAACAGATGTAGGAAGTTCAGACATAATATTCTTTTAATATTACCAAATGATTGAAAGGTAGGCATTTAAAGAAGTCAGTGTGCTCACTTCAGGATCTGAAAAATGTCATCTTCTTAAAAGATGATTCAATGATGGATACATAAGCAATAATGCACAAGAAAGTTATGAACCTCTGAGATAGTAGTGACAACTACCATATACCTGGGTGTGTGCAGAAATGTTAACTTGATAGGGAAACAGAAGTGTTTATTTTGTAAATGATAACACTGAGATTTGGAGTCTTTGAGTATTTTTCTAAGTCATAAAGTTTGGCTGAGCCTTCACCTGAAGCCAGGTTTATTTGGGAGGAACATTTATAGTTATCTTTAGTGATTTTTTTCTTTTCTTAATGAACTGCCATGTTGTTGTTAGGTGCTGGTGAGTCGGGTCTGACTCATAGTGACCCTCATAAGGTTTTCAATGGCTGATTGTTTCAAGTTTGCTTCAGGAGTGGATTGCCATGTCCTTCTCCCATTTTTGCGGTGCTGGGGATCGAACCCTGGACCTCAGAGAATACAGCATAGCACTCTACCAGCTGAGCTAAACACCATCCCCTGAACTACCATGTATGTCCCAAGAAATTGAAACAGTATATGGAATTTAGAGTTTGACTTAATGAAGTCATAAATTTTTATCTATGAATTTGTATTATGTAAAGAAGTAAGCTCTGTATTCCCTGCAGATTCTAGATAACCATACTTTAAGGATGTTTTTGGCAGATGCCTGCTGTGGCTAACAGGTTGAACTATCTAAACTTTGAGAATCTGCTAGTTCTATGATCTCATTGTGTCTGTGTTTTTTTTGTTGTTGTTATTTTGTTTTATTGTGAAAGTCATCCAAATTTAGATCATGTAATGGACCATAACTATATGAACTCTTAAAATGTTATGGAAAGCCTTAAAAAATTATTGTTTTGCCTCATGTTTTGATAGATTGTCATATGATTCTATAAAAATTACAGTAATCCTAATAGAGGCTGAGGCAGGAGGATCATGAGTTCAAGGCCAGCCTGGACTACATAGCAAGACCTTGTCTCAACATAAAAACAAAAATGAATGATTAATGTAGTTTATTTTTTTCTTGAATATAGACCAGAAAAAAGATTTGTCTATTCAGGTGGATATACTTTTTCTCAACACAAAAGGAAACTGTATAAACCAATATTTTCTTTTTGTAGTTTAGCCATATGAAAATAAGTAGCCAGGTTTAATGGATGAACATAGTAATTATCTTAGGTGTTTGGTAACAAATACTTTGTTTCGTTAGTGATAGTGTTTTTATGCTATCCTTGAACATTTTTTGTTGTTAGATGCAAATGAACACTATTTTGAAACATCTTAGAATTACATAAATGATGAATTGTAGGGAAAAATTAGCTGATGTGTAAAATACTTAATTTTGTTATACTTAATTATATCAGTATAAGCTTGAGAGCAATAGTTTAGTTAAAGTAGATAAAATGCAACCAATTGTAATCCAAAACCTCAACCTGGATCTTTGTTTATTCTAGTCCAACAGAAATTGGAAAGGGAGTATCTCTTGTGTCACAGGGATTAGTGTTTAGAGAGAGTCCAGCATTGTACTCTGGTAGATGCTTCTGAAAGAGTGGATGTAGTTCATTCCCAGACTAGAGTGTTGGCAATTCCTCCTTTGTGGCTTGGTATTTTATTATGCTTCAGGTGTTTAATTGCCAGCTCATCACATGCTCAGATTAAATAAATATATCTACATATCTAAAATAGATATAGAAAAACAAAATAGTACTTATTTTCTCCCAGTGTTCCCTTATACTTTGCAATCTGACTGTATTGGGCCCCATATTCATGGTGGATGTTCTAACTCCTGAACTCATTATAGGCAATCTCAGTGAATTGTAGTTTTCCTCTGAAAAGGGGGAGATTAGGAATTTATACTCCAAGATAATAAAATCATCACAAAGACCCAGTTAATGGAATATTGCTATGTTTCAGGGTCATCTTATAGCCTACTAAGTAATATCATGGTTGTCATGGCTAAAGTCTATTGCTCTGTAAACCAGAGTAGTCCTAAATCCTGTGTGAATTGAGTAGTTGACTCTAATTTGTAGTTTATATAAAATGTCCTTATGAATGCTTACAATTACATAAAATTTTCTTTTATTTTTCTAGTCTATTCGGCACTTGAAGTACTCCTTGTTTAAGAAATCGCTACTGGGCAGTGTTTCAGATAATGGAATAGTAATTCTCTGGGATGTAAATAGTCAGAGTTCATACCATAATTTTGATAGTACTCATAAAGCTCCAGCTTCAGGCATCTGTTTCTCTCCTGTCAATGAGTTGCTGTTTGTAACCATTGGCTTGGATAAAAGAATCATCCTCTATGACACTTCAAGTAAGAAGTAAGTGTGACATGCTCATTTCTTAATATAGTAACAAATAGTTATTAACAGACACTTTGTGACTCATAGACCTCTAATTAATGTCCAGGGAATCTAATGTTTGTACACTTGATGTATCTAGTAAAAGAGAATTTTCTTTCTTTTTTTTTTGTCTCCTGCAGATTAAAAAAAAAGGATGGGGTGTGAGTATTACTTAGGGAACTTCCAGAATGCAAATGTTGAGAGATAGCATCTTTATGATTTCACATCTTTCTTTTAACATACTTATTATTTTTAAAAATACAACTAAATACACATATTTTAAAGCAATATTTTTAATTTGCTTTAGAATTAATTTATTTTCTAGAGCAGAGTTTCTGAACAGTTAAAATTAATTGACATGTTGGAGTAGATAATTCTTTGTTATGAGGGGCTGTCCTGGGCGTTCTATGAGTGGCTTCGGCCCACCAAATACCTTTAGTATTTTCAGGTTACAATAGCCTATACTGTCTCCAGATATTACCAAATATTCCTGGAGAACAAAATTGTGTCCAGTGGGGTACATGCTGTTCTAAGTATTTGGCCCCATGGTGCTACCTCTTTTTGTTATAGATATGCTTGGTTTAGAGCTAAAATATAAACAACAGCAACAAAATAGAAAATAGCTGCAAGAGTGGTAGAGTTGCATTCAAAATGCCTAACAATATGTAAAGATCATGTAGAATGTTAATCTTACTATTTAGGAAGGTCCCACCCAGTGTCGGGCATTGTTATGATGCTAAAGTTTTTATTATTACTTATTTCACTCTGTTTTCTTTTGAAATAATTTTCTGAGAGACTTAAGAGTAAGCCATTCTTCTTTTGTATTAGATATATCAACATAGAGTTCAGCTTCAGATCACTATTCATGTGTGTTAGCTTCCTGATGATTGAGCCTCACGGACTATGTTCTTTTTAGCTTTTTGGTCAAGAGATATGCAACCAGAATAAAGTAGCAGCTGCTCCCCTCTGAAAAGTCATAGGCCCCTTGTGACCTAAGCAGATCACTAAATGGAAAGTGGATACACAGTGTCTCCTCAACCTAGAGGATTTTGTCACATTCACTATCAAAGTAGTAATCACGCAAAGAATTGGGTGCTGTTCCTGGAAGATATATATAAACAGAATATAGGATGTTCTATATAAACAGAAAAATAGGATGAGATGTTCAATAGTTCTTTATATGTCATTTTATTAGAATTGTCTCTAAGACAAATTCTAAAATTCTGCTTTAAATAAGTATTTGGGATATGTATGGTATTTGTCCAATTCTAAGTTACTCTGGTTGGCAAACATTTATGTATTTAAATAAACATATGTCTGAATACACTAATATATCTGATTATACTTTGCTCACTTTTCCAAAGGCTAGTTAAAACTTTAGTGGCTGATACCCCTCTGACTGCCATAGATTTCATGCCTGATGGAGCCACTTTGGCTATTGGATCTTCCCGTGGGAAAATATATCAATATGATTTAAGGATGTTGAAATCACCAGTGAAAACCATCAGTGCTCACAAGACATCTGTGCAGTGTATAGCATTTCAGTACTCCACTGTTCTTAATAAGGTGTGGTATTTTCTTTTTAGTATTTTTGATTTTACTGAAATCTAACTTAGAAAGTGAAAATTGTATGTTGTCAATTAAATACAGTGTATTACTGCTTAATAATCATTTCAGTATGGTAGCGTTTTAAATAATTTTATTACAAAGCCATTTGATACTTAGTTTTAAAACTCTGGTACCTAATTCTCATATAAGATTCTCTTCAAAAGGGTTTTAAGAGAAATTTTTGATTCAGAGGCAAACTCAAATCCACCAGTAAGCATAAAATTTGTAAGGGGAAAATATACGTTTAATCTTATAGGGCATTTATAAAATATTAATATATAGTATGAAGCATTAGTAACCTGAGCTTTTAAATATTCCATTACATTTCAGTCAAGTTTAAATAAAGGCTGTTCAAACAAGGCCACAGCAGTGAACAAACGAACCATCAATGTCAGCACTACTAGTGGAGGTGTTCAGAATTCTGGAATTGTCAGAGAGGCAACCACTCCTTCTGTTGCCACAGTTCTTCCTCAGCCCATGACAACAGCTGTGGGGAAAGGAGCAGCTGCTCTTCAGGACAAAGCAGGTAAATGTTGCTTATATAGATAATATTTAGAGGTTTTTTTTCCTTACCCAAATATATATGATTTGGGTAAGGAACTCAAATTCATTTGAATATTTAGGTAAAAGTATTAGTGATATCATTGAAGAAACTTTTAACTTTTGCTCTAAACTTTTAAAAAGCTTGTGAAAGGCACATATGCTATTTAGCTGAACTTCTGTTGTGAGAAATAGTGATTATCTTAAAAATGGAATGTTCCTGACTCAGAAATCGTTCGTCTTTAATACTGCTACAGACTGGGTGACTTTCCATTGTGTCACAGCAGAGAATGTGAAACTTCAATGCTTTCAATTATGATTTGACCTCATAGTCAAAAGAATAAAAACAAAAACAAATAGCTTTTAATGGCTCCTTTTCTTTCATATGTCAGAATGAAAAGTAAATTAGACAATGAATATTTTTAAGTGTTAATAATGCCTGGCACCTATTAAGCAATATATTAGTAGGTTGTTAAATGAAAATAATTGAAAATGTTGCAATTTTTAAATGGCTTCTTGTAATCATGTTGATGAAGCACTTCTGAAACAGGAAGTTTAGACTTCGTGAATGTATGATATGGTAAGCTTCACCATACTTAACTATAGAAAACATTCCTTGCCATGATAAAGACTGTATTCTGTAAATTCCTGAAACCATTTTTGTTTTATTTTTAAGATGTTATTCTGTACTGTCAACTTTTAGCAGATATTTTTAAAAGTCTACAATGGTATACCAGTATGCTTCTAAACACTGTACTTAGAAATGTATATGTCGTTTCTAATTTTCAGGACAAGTACTTGGGCAAAAACATTTGTTGGTGTCATCTCTGTATGACTTTACCATTTCCAAGTAGCAGTAAAACTTTAATATGCTGACTTTATTCATGTCGAATTTTCTTTTCTTTAAAAATACCTCACTATCTTTCTTTTTTATTAATTCACTGTTAATTCCCTGCTGACTTGATGGCACCTAACAACAATAATTAATTTCCTGTGATTGTTTATATCATCCTTATAGAATAGTCACTACATACAGAAAAATCAGGCCCTTATTTAAGAACTCTTGGAGACAAATGACAAATACTATTGCTGTTCACTTAAAGGAAGGAATGCTTTTTGAAATGTAACTTTGAATAATATCTGCCAAGATGTTGAAATTTATTATGAAAGTTGCCATTAATTTTTAGAATTTTTTTATAATTCTCATCCATAATTTTAAAATTTAAAGATTCATTTACTGTAAACTCTATGAAGTATAATTGTTATTTACTCCATTTTAGTAAGGATTCTCTTGTTTAAGGATGACAGCATTAATTAGGAAATGAAAGACTTGTATCTGCTAGGTCACTGATTAATGATAATTCTTGGCAGATTTTCAAAATTTTTGGCAAAATGAATGTTTACTTGGCCCCACAAAGAGAGATTTTTATTAATTTTATTTTGAAATAATTGTCAGCTTACAGAAAAGTTTTAAGAATAGTCCTAAGACTGAGCTCTACCCTTTAGCAAACTCACCCACTACCTTCTAAGTTTTAGTACATTTGCTTTCTTATTCTCTGTTTCTTTCAAATATGTACACATTTTTTCCCATGGGAACATTGAAATTAGTTATACTTAGATTTCAGATCTGTTACTTCTTACCACGACAGCTGTAGGCAGTTTTAGCCTGAGTCTCATTTCTCTTGCATGCATTGAGATAATATTTGACTTTTAGGATTATTGTGAAAATCAGAGAAAATGTATCACAAGCACCTGGCACATTGTAGGCACTCCGTGATGGTATTGCTAATGTTGTTCTCATCATGATTAGCACCATAACTGTTATTGTTATTATTTTAAGCTTTGTGTAAAATTAAAACTTGAAAAAAGAATTCTTGTTGCTTGTACCTAAGATGTTCTGATTTAGTCATTGAAGAGAGCCTCCATGGACTTGTTGCTGATAACTCATTTTTAGTAGGAAACAGCTATTTAAGAAGAAGTCTTTACTCTTATATGATACTGAGCTTTTATATGATACTGAGCTTCTGTTTTCAACATGGTAAAGACCTAGAAAAAAAGGAGAGGAAATTTCTTCTTTATAACAGCCTAACTCATGATATAAACACTTTCAGTGATTGATGTACAAATGATTTGGTTATTTTTTAACTTCCTAGCAGTTATTTTAACTTTCTAGCAGTTATTTTCCTACAGTTGTAGCACTGTGGTGTCACATCCCATCAGACCTTGGAAGCTAAGCAGGGTTGGGCCTGCTTAGTACTTGGATGGTAGACTGCTTGGGAACACCAGGTGCTGTAGACTTGGGAGAAGGACCCAACAACCCATCCCCAAAGTCAATCCACCATTGAAAACCCTATGAATAGCAGAGAAGCACTGACCATAGTGTTTTGCCTGTTGTACATAGGGTCGCTATGAGTTGAACACCGACTCAACAGCACCTAACAACAAGAAGCAGCAGTTATTTAAAATTGATATCATTGGTCAGGCTTAAACATTTAAAAAATAAAATACATTGGTCTTTATTTTCATCCCAGGCTTTTCAGTTTTCATTTGAGATTGAGATGCCAAATAAAACACTTTTAGAAATGTAATATACTAACATGCCACCAATCCAGTAGCCAGATTTTTGTCTAAGATCTTGAATCTCAAGAACTCATTCCTTAACTCAGAAATGAACTAAAACTTATTGAGCCTGCAGAGTTCCTTTTACAAAGTCCTTGCCTTAAAATAATGCATTCATTATACACTGCCAGAGAAAATAAGGTGCTGCAAACCTCTTTAGTGTTGTCTGCTATACTATTCTTGATGAGTTTGATATTCCAATTTCCTTATCCCTAGGAATCTGTAGAAGTTACTGAAGTCATTTGAAATCGATAATGCTGAGGGCATTGTTAATCTCCTATTGTTTGTGAAAGAAAAGGGAAAAAAAAAGACCCATTCTGTGCATGTTGGAGAACTATGTTCATTGAATCCTGTTGTAAGCCATTGCAATGTTGCCTAGCAGACTTATTTTTAATTATTTGTAGATGGTTATAAGAGTTAGTAACAAAAGTTCTGTTCAGTATACTTTGATGGCAGCAAAACATGTAAATTATTTTAGAAAATTTCCATGAAAATGGCTAAAATAAGATGTTGCTGTATGAATAAGCTGTTTGCTTTAGAGAATGTCTTCATACCATGAAAGTGCTAGTCAGCTTAACGATTTGTATATTCTGCTTTTTGTAATGCTCATAATTGTAAAATTTCAACAATGTCAGTAATGCATTAATTTTTACAACCTAACTTCTGATGATAAGATTTATTTAGATACGAGAACGCTGATTTTTGTACTTTAATTCTTCTAAGGTTTGCCTCGAAGTGTAAACACAGATATTTTATCTAAGGAAACAGACAGTGGAAAAAATCAGGATTTCTCCAGCTTTGATGATACTGGGAAAAGTAGTTTAAGTGACATGTTCTCACCTATCAGAGAGGGTAAGTGTATTCAGATCAGTGGATCATGTTCTCCTACTGGTGGTTATTACATTTTCATTCTGGCTAAAAGATATGGGTATTAGCTATAGTCTAGCTCAGTACATGAGAGTTTGCTAATTTTCTTAATTCCTGGGTGGTATCTTTTTGTTTGTCCACAACCATACCAGCCTGGCATCTGATCTTGTCTAATCTCAGAAGTAAGCAGGTTTGGGTCTGGTTGGTCCTTGGATGGGAGACCGCCTGGGAATACTGGGTACTGAGGGTTTGGGAGCAGGACCAGTAGCCCACTCCCAAAACAATCAGCCATGGAAAATCCTATGAATAGTAGAGAAGTACTGTCAGACATAGTGCTGGCCATGACACGGTGTCAGGTAGTGTTTCTGTCTGTTGTACATAGGGTCACTATGAGTCATACCTGAGTCGATGGCACCTAACAACAATAGCAGCAACATCTTTTCATGTATCCTAATATTTCAAATGTTACAGTATAAAAATATATACTGATAATTTTCACATAGTGGCTAGGCAAATAGCTCTCAGGGTAGCATTTTAATTTCCTCTAAAATTTCTCTTTTTACAAGTGTTCTACCACTGAGTTACACCCACAGCCTCCATAAAAATTTCTTAAAGGAAGTTTGATCTTCATAGGCTACCTTTTATTTGTATCTATTTCAGAATAAATCTTCCTAAAGTCTTGGATGTTTTTCTATGCAAAAACTATCTTCCTAATTAAAAAAAAGGTTATTACTTTTTAATTGGTATTATATATGGCAAGGTGATAGATTGTTTCATCATTTATACTGTGTATGAAAGTACCAGATATATGTGCATATATATATTTTTATCTATATCCATATGGGGGTGTGTGTGTATACCACCCACACCCTATAAATATTGCCATTTAAAAAAGAAAAACTCTTTGCCGCTTAATAAATGGATATAATGTGTGTCATTGTTCACAGTACATGAACTAGGACATTGTTTAGCTGTGCTTTTTTGGTATTAATGTTCATAATGTTTTCCTTAATGGTACTAGCACTTTTATCAGTCATATGGGTAAATATCTAGAGGGTAATTTGGCAGAGTTAAATTCTTTATACTTTTTAGCCTGGAAATTCCATTTCTGCAAATTCACTTCAGAAAATATTCAGATAAACCTATAAAGGCTTGTGGGCTTACTGTTGTATTTATAAACATGGAAAAGGGAGAGAGAATATAATTGTCAACAGTAGCAGGGTCTAAAATTTTTACATCAACTTGTGTGGGGTTTTTTTTGTGTGTGTGTCTTTTTTTTTTTTTTTTTTTTGGGCAGTACTGGGGTTTGAACGTAGGGCCTCACACTGGTAAACAAGTGCTCTGCCACTGAGCAGCACACCCAACCCTTCTTTTACTTCTTATTTTCATTTTGAGATAGGGTCTCTATAAGTTATTCAGGCTGCCTCTGGCCTTGAACTTGCAATCCTCCTCCCTCATCCTCGCAAGTAGCTGGGATTATAGGCATGTGTCATGGCACCCAACTCACTCATGATCTTGTACAATTTGATTTTTTCTTTTTCAAGTTTTCCACACTCCATTTCAAAACAAGATAGAAATACATGTTCATATGTGTTTGTTTTCTTGATGGTATCCATTCTGACTGGTGTGAGATGAAATATCAATGTCGTTTTGATTTTTATTTCCATGATAGCTAAGGACATTGAACATTTTTTAGGTATATATTAGCCATTTATATTTTTTCATTTGAAAAGTATCTGTTCATTTCCAGTGCCCATTTATTGACTAGACTGTTTGCTTTTTTTGTTTAATTTTTTGAGTTCTTTATATATCCTAGATATTAATTCCATGTCAGATCAATATTTGGCATAGATTTTCTCACTTTCTCTAGACTATCTCTTCACTGTGTTGTTTCTTTTGCTATATAGAAGCTTTTTAATTTGATCCAATCTCATTTGTCAATTCTTTTATTTCCTGAGCTCTTGGAGTCCTATTCAGAAAGCCCTTTTGAATACCTAGATCTTGAAGTGTTTCCCCTCTTTACGTCTACTAGTGTCAAAGTTTCAAGTCTTACCTTAAGGTCTTTGATCCATTTTGAGTTGATTTGTGTACAGGGGAAGAGTTAGTAATCTAATTTCAGCCTTCTATGTGTGGATATGGGAGAAGGACCTGGCAGCCCACTCCCAAAAGAATTCTGAAACAATCTGCAGTTGAAAACCCTGTGAATAGCATAGAAGCACTGACATAGTGTTAGGCGTGGCACAGTGTTAGTGAGTGTTTTATTCTGATGTACGTAGGGTCACTGTGAGTAGGACATGACTCGATGGAACCTAACAACAACAACATATGGATATCCATTTTCTCAGCACAACTTGTTAAAGAGGCTTCTTTCTCTTGTATATTTTGGCACCTTTGTCAAGAATAAGATGGCTGAAGCTTTTTGGGCTTACTTCTGGATCTTTTATTCCATTTCACTGGTTTACATGTCTGTTTTTGTACCAGTATCATGCTGGTGTTTTTTGTTTTGTTTTTTAGTATGGCTCTGTAGTACTGTTTAAAATCAGGTATTATGATGCCTCCAGCACTACATTTTTTGTTCAGGAGAGCTTTAGCTTTTGAAGTATCTCTGTATAAACTTTAGGATTTCTTTTCCCTTTCTGTGAATATCATTGAAATTTTGGTGGGTATTGCATTTTGCTTTTGGTAATATAGCCATTTGAACAATATTCTGCTGATGCATGAACAGGGAGGTCCTTTGATCTTCTAGTATCTTCTGCAGTTTCTTTCTTCAGGGCTTTATAGTTTTCACTGTAGAGGTCTTTAACATTTTTGGTTAAGTTTATGCCCAAGTATTTTTTTTTCCTTTTTTTCTTTCATTTTTTTTTTTAAGGCTGTTGTGAACAGGATTGTTTTCCTTAGTTCTCATTCAGTGAGTTTGTTGTTGGTGTATAGAAAATTACTTATTTTTGTACGTTGATTTTGTATCCTGTTATTTTGCTAGACGTGCTTATCAGATCCAAGAGTCTTCTCATAGTCTTTAGGCTCTTTTAAAGTATGGGATATCATCTGCAAACAGGGATAATTTGATTTCTTGGTTTCTGATTTGTATCTCTTTTATTTCTTTCTCTTGTCTAGTTGCTCTAAGAATTCAAGCATTGTATTGAATAAGAGTGGTGATAATGAACAACCTTGTCCATTCCTGATTTTAGAGGAAACACTTTCAGTTTTTTCATATTCAGCATAATGGTTATAGGTCTGTTATGTTGTTGTTGTTACATGCCATTGAGTCACATATGACTCACAGTGACCCTAGGTACAGCAGAATGAAATACTACCCAAGACTGTGCCATACAAAAAGTGTTTGTATGTTTGAACCCATTGTTGCAGTCACTATGTTTCTTCTCATTTTGAGTTGTGCCACATCAGCATTCCTTCCTAAGATTAACTGGACTTTGAGGAGGCAACTTTTCTTCAGTCGTTCGAATGCCTTCCAGCTTGGAGGCTCATTTTCTAGGATTGCATTTGTCAGTCTTTCTCTTCTGTTCATAGGGTTTTCAAACAACTGTTCAAGGAGTGGGCTTCTGGATCTCTCTCCCTAGCCTTTCTTAGTTTGGAAGCTTAGCTGAATCCTTTTCACCATGGGTGGCCCTGTTGATACCCAAAATACTGGTGACATAGCTTTCAGCATCACAGCAACACTTGTGCCCCTACAGCACCACAAGTTGCCAGACACATAAAGGATAGGTCTATCATTTGTTGTTTGTTGTTGTTAGGTGCCATGGAGTCAGTATTCGATTCATAGCGACCCTACATACAACAGGGGAAACACTATTGTCAGTGTTTCTCTGCTGTTCATAGCGTTTTCAATGGCAGATTGATTTTTGGGAGTGGGTTGCCAGGTAAGTCTCCCAAGGCTACAGCACCTGGTGTTCCCAGGTGGTCTCCCACCCAAGTACTAACCAGGCCTCACTCTGCTTAGCTTCTGAGATCTGATGGGATCAGATGCCACAGGGCTATGGCTGCAGGCTAGATCTATCATATATAGTCTTAATTATGTTGAAGTATGATCCTTCTATTCCTAGTTTCATCAAGGTTTTTGTCATGAAGGGATATTAGATTTTGTCAAAGGCCTTTTCTGCATCAATTGAGATGATTATGTGATTCTTGTCCTTGATTCTGTTATATGCTGTTTAAGTTTGTCAGTTTGCATATGTTGAACAATCCTTGCATTCCTGGAATTAATACAACTTTATTGTGATGTATGATCTTTTTAATGTGTTGTTAGTTCTCTAAAGGTTGGATAGAATTTAGCACTGAATCCATCTAGTCCTGAACTTTAATTTGCTGGGAGATTTTTTTTTTTTTTTTTTACAGTTTCATTCTCATTGATTATTATTGGTCTGTTTATGTTCTTTGTATCTTCTTAGTTTAATTTTGGCAGGTCATATGTGTCTAAGAATTTATCCATTTCTTTTAGATTTTCCAATTCATTGGATTTTAAATTTCCAAAACAATCCCTAATGATCTGGATTTCAATGGAATCTAATGTAATATCACATTTTTCTTAATCAATCTCTCCCTCTCTCTCTCTTTCTCTATCTCAGTGTGACTAAAGGTTTGTGAATCTTATTTATCCTTTTGAAGTATCAAGGCTTTGTTTCATTGATCTTTTGTATTATTCTTTTATTTTCCATTTCATTCACTTCTGCTCTGCTCTTTACTTTTTTCCCCCCCTTTTACTCATTTTGAAATTGGTTTGTTAATGCTTTTCAAAGATCTTGATGTACATTGTTAGGTTATTTGTTTGAGATCTCTCTGTTCTTTTAGTGTAGACATTTATAGTTATAAACTTCCTTTGTAGAACCACTTTCCTTGTATTTCATAAGTTCTGGAATGTTCTGTTCTCATTTTCCTTTGCTTCCAGGGATTTTTAAATTTCCATTGATCATTCAAAAGTGTATTTTTCAATGTCTATGTGCTTGTATATTTTCTGTATTTTCTTTTGCTATTGATTTCTGGTTTTGTTCCATTGTGATCAGATCACACAAAAAGTGTGACAAATCAGATTATACAAGAAATTATTTCAATTTTCTTGTATTAAGAGTTACTTTATGTCCTAAAATATTATATAATTTTTTAGCACCTAGCAACAACATGGGCTGATATTGTGGCTATTGGGTGGAATATTCTATATGTGTCAAGTCCATTTGATCTATAGTGTCATTTAACTCTGATGTTTCTTTGTTGAGTTTTTGTCTGGATGACTTGTCCTGTTGTTGAGAGTGGGGTATTGAAGTCATTTGTTGTTACTGCGTTGAGGTCCATCTGTGCTTTTATCTCCAGTAGTGTTTGTATGCCAACGTTCAGTGCATATACACTTATGTTTACAGTTATTATATCATCTTGATGGATTGTCCCCTTTATCAATATGAAGTGTCTTTTCTTGTTGCTTCTAATTTTGGTTTGAAGTTTACTTTGTCAGATATAATTATATCTATGCCTGCTTGTTTTGTTCCATTTGCTTGGAATATCTTTTCCATCCTTTCACTTTCAGGCTGTTTGTCTTTGCAAGTGAGATGCATTTCTTGCAGGCAACAGATAGTTGGGTCCTGTTTTTTGATCTAATCTGCCAATCTGTATCTTTTGATTGGAGAATTGAGACCATTAACATTCAGGATCATTATTGAAAGGTATGTACAAATTCCTGTCATTTTGTTTGATTCTTTCCTAATCCTCATTTGTTCATCTACTCATCCAGTGGGAAATATTCTTTCCTGTATTCTCGAGGTTGTTTATCTTTCTCTTCTGAGTGTAGGATTCCTTTAAGTATCTTCTGTAATGTTGGCTTAGTGGTTGTGAATTCCTTTAACTTTGGTTTACAAATGCTGACAAGGATGTAGGGGTAAGGTTGGGAAGGAACATTTATTCTCTACTGGTGGGAAGTAAATTAGTCCAGCCACTATGGAAATCATTATAGAGATTTCTCAAAAAATTAAAAACAGAACTTCGGTATGATCTAGCTGTGTCACTTCTGGGAATATATCCAAAAGAATCAAACTCCTGTTACTATAGAGATACCTGCATAGCAGTGCTTATCATGATACTATTCATAATAGCTGAATTATGGAATCAGCCAAGATTCCCATCAACAGATGAATGGATGACTAAAATATGATATATCTACACAACAGAATTTTACTAAGCCATAAAAGAAGAATGAAATTATGTCATTTGCAGGAAAATGAATGGAACTGGAGATTATCATGTTAAATGAAATAAGCCAGTCTCCTAAAAACAAATATTGCATGTTTTCTCTCAAATGTGGAAGCTAGGGCAAAAGGGGAAGACATGAAAATAAAAGTACTAGGAGTGGGAAGGGGGAAGGAAGAAGTACTAAAGATATTAAAGGGGAAGAGATAGAGGGTGAGGGCAGATAAAAAGTAACACAAAGGACAAATGTGATAAAAGTGCATTATATGAATGTATGGAAATGTCATAATGAAACCCATTACTCAATACAATCAACATATGCTAATAATAGAAAAAAATACATGTAGTCCAGAGTTATTGAGTGTCTTCTCCCTTGCTCTAGCCTGAAAATAACTACTTAAATTTCTGAGTCAGACTCTCCTGTCTTCCACCTAACGAAAGAGAAAGGAGTCTTTTCTTTCAGAATAAAGAGAAATTGAATTACATAGATAGATAGTAAAGAGAGGAAGGATATGGGTAGCAAATGAAAAGGTCACAGGCCTGGAGTTGAGGAAGGTTGCTGGGGTCAATGGTCAGTACTAATTTGGGGAACCTTGGCTTGTGAGAACTCCTTCCCCCAGAGCAATGTTTACATGTGAAAATGTAGGAAGGGACTTTTTGCAAGTTTTTAAGAGAAATGAATTAATTAGTCTTTCCTTAATTACTTTTGCTGTATTTTCAAATGTGATTAGAATTTGAGGCATATGACCTCCATTCATATTAAAAAGGAATAACATGGATCCTAAATATAATGCTAATTTATATTTTCAAGGAATTTGTCTTTTAACCTCAAGAATGCAGCTAAGTAAAAGGCTTAATCTATTTGTGCCTCAGTTTCTTCAGCTTTTAAATAAAAATGCTTCTTTTAAGAAGAAACTCATAACTTAAAAAGTGTATGTGTCAATGTGTGTGCTGTGCAATTACTAGGGATAGACATATGTGCAAATGGATACTATTTCTATCAATAAGATAATTATGTTTATTGGCCATTTGAATTTCTGATGAATTTGTCAGTGATGTTTTCCCATTTTTCTATTAATGTGTTAATATTGAGTTTTTGTTTTGAATTGGTAGATGAATAATATTGCATCATTGAAATAGCTTTATGTGTTCTCTACCATTAAAATAAATGTTAATAGGCTTTATTTTTTTATAACATTGTACTACTTCCAAAATATTTTTACATTATTTCAATTAATTTGAATTAATCTCCAAAACAATTTTGTGAGATGATGAAGGCATTATCTTCATTGTAAAGATGCAGAAATTGGAAGTTTAATTGTATTAGTGGCTTGTTCCAAATCACAAAACTATTAAACGGAATAAGCAAAACTGGATTACAGGTCTATAGAATCTATTTCAAGGCTTGTTCTGTACCTTGCTGTCTTGTTAAATTACTCTTTACCATAGAATAATCTTTTCATATTTGCTGCTATGTATGAGGCTAAAAGAATAAAAAAGGAAGCCGGGCACAGTGGCGCATGCCTATAATCCCAGCAGTTTGGGAGGCGGAGGCAGGAGGATCACAATTTCAAGACCAGAGGCAGTCTGTGTAACTTAGGGAGACCGTGTCTCAAAAATGGGCTGAGGGTGCAGCTCAGTGGTACAGCACTTGCAAAGCATGCAAGTGCGAGGCCCTGGGTTCAAATGCCAGTGCCACAAAAAACAAACAACAACAAAAAAAGATAAATAAAAGTTTTTAAAAAAGAATAAAAAGGGAAATTTTAGTGAGTACCTCATTCATATTTTCCTTCTACAATTGTTAGTCTGTGAATTGAGGAAAGGGTAGGAAGCCTAAATTGCCATGGCTTATTTTTCACTGTTTTTAATTTGATTTTGTTATTTTATTGTAGATGCTGTAGTTAACAAAGGAAGTGATGAGTCTGTAGGCAAAGGCGATGGTAAGAAACAAGAAGTATTTTTCATGAAAATTAAGTGATATTATTTGCTGCTGTGTAACAAGTTATCCCAACTCTTTGAGGTTTAAAAAAGCAAACATTTATCATTTAATTATTTCTGTGGGTTAGGAATCTGAGCATGTCTTGGCTAGATGCCTTTGGCTTCCGATTTTCCTTGATGCTTCAGTGGGGGTATCAGCCAGAGCTGCATGCAACTCAACTCAGAGCTCATCTGGGCAAGGATCTGTTTCTAGGCTCATTCATGTTTTTTGGCTGGTAATATCAGTTCTTGCCAATTGAGCATCTCCACAGGGAAGCTGACAACTGAGCAGCTGCTTCCCTCAGAGTAGATGAGCAAGAGAGTGAGAGAGGGCACCAAGGATAGAAGCCATAGTATGTTTGTAACTTAACGTTGGAAGTAACATCGGACTATTTTTACCATATTCTCTTTGTTAGAAGCAAATTTCTAGGTCCAATCCGTACTCAAAGGGAGGGGAATGTACAGGGCACGGATGTCAGAAGACAGGGATCATTAGGAGCCATCTTAGAGGCTGCATGCCAGGATTGATATCTCAGGTACATTCCAAATTAACACTCTAGCTATTGCAAACTAATACTGGCTAAACCATTTATTGTGTTTTGTAGTTTTCAAAGTATTTTTACTCATAATATTTTTTAAGACTCACCACTCTGGAAGGTGGATATCATCATTCGCATTTACAGACCAGGAAATAAAGTTTAAGCTTTTAAAAGATGTGCTCAAGAATATACATCAATTCAGGAGGATAACTGAGAAACAAGTCTGTCTTCTGAATCCAAATCCCTTGAATTTTTTTTTTTTTCCACATTAATCTGCCCATCACATTAAGCACTTATGCTAACCAAGATTTGGAGACATCACGTGCAAATCCAATTTTTTCCTCCTTTTTTTCAGGCCTTGACTTTCTACCACAATTAAACTCAGTGTTTCCTCCAAGAAAAAATCCAGTAACTTCAGGCACTTCAGTATTGCATTCTAGTCCTCTTAATGTCTTTATGGGATCTCCAGGAAAAGAAGAAAATGAAAATCATGATCTGACAGCTGAGTCTAAGAAAACATATCTGGGAAAACAGGAGCCTAAAGACTCCTTTAAACAGGTATCTGCCAGAAAATGATACCGAGCTTGCTTTGTGTTTGTCATGCAAAAGCAGGTGGCTGCCAGAGGATGTATCTTAATTATTAACGGTGCTATGTACTTACTAGCTAGAAAAATATTGTTAGATCTTGATGTCACTTTTTTTTTTTTCCGGTACTGGGGATTGAACCCAGGGCTTCGTGCCTGCATGCTTTGCAAATGTTAGACCACTGAGCTGCGCCCCCAGCCCATTTTATTTTATTTTATTTTTATTTTTTTTATTAGAAATCTTTAATGTACATCATAATGTGATTCATTTTGACATGCCTTTCATTGTTACAATTTCCATATATGCAATTTGATAAACATTATTCATGTAGGTTACCCCTTACCCTCCCCTGTTTCCCCCCTTCCCATCTAAGTTTCGCATCCAAGTCTTCTCTATCTTTTTGAGACAGGGTCTCGCTAAATTACGCAGACTGCCTCTGGTCTTGAACTTGCGATCCTCACACCTCTGCCTCCCGAGCTGCTGGGATTATAGGTATGCGCCACCGTGCCCGGCTTGATATTACTTTTTAATAACTAAAGAATAGCTCTGAAATCTATCTTTGGTTATGTTGAAGGTAATAGCAGTTGTAAACTTTACACTATTTTTTCTGAGATACTTCATACATCTTTCTGTGTAAGAACACTTTGAATTCCTTTAAAACATATTTCTATTGCAGCATAAAATGTCAAGTTGGTGGTTAAATTATTTACTCTTAAGTCTTAGAGCAAATTTGATAGTGGTAAGAGTGGACTCTATCTTATACCATTATTATCTTCTGCTTAAATAAAATATCCAATATAGAATTTAATTTCTTATGTAAGAATTCAGGATGATCAAATATTACAGGAAGACAAAATGTTAGGATGTAGTATATCTATTTCCTTTTTTTTAGAATAGTATTGAAAAAATAATCTTGCTGGAAGTATAACAAAGGTCTTTTAGTGTTTTGATTTATATTTTAGTATTTCTATCTAGTTACT
>VMDO01029850.1:0-22097 GCA_007922755.1 Pedetes capensis | reverse complement strand
ATAATAATTGAAGATAAAAGGTAAGATCAGTTCAGGAGATCTAACAACTAACTGACCAGCAGAAATTTTACAAAAGGAAAAAATGAGATAATGAAGAGATCTATTTAAATACATACATGCAAATATACAAGAAAATCTCCTAGAACTGTGTAATTAAGTTCCCATTTAAAAGCTCCCATAATGTCTAGCAAAATGAAAAAATTACCCAGAACAAATCACATTATGAAATTAAGAATTCTGTCCATAAATGTTACAATCTCAAAAGTTTTAGAAAGTAAAAGTCTGTATACAGAAGGTCATTATTCAGAATAGACTTTTCAACAGCAACAATGAAAACTAGAAGATAATAGACCAAATTCCTCAAAATTCTGATTATCATTTTTTAACCTAGAAAGAATTCTATACCTAATTAATCAATAAAAATGTAAAAACTGTCACAAAATATATTTCTTATAGACCTATTCTCAGAATGTCACTGACAAATATGATTTCAAAACTGGGGAAGTAAATTGAGGATGAGGATGGTGTGAAGGAAATCAGAGGATCTTAAACTGAAAACACATCAAAGAATTTCCCAAAGCAAAAGCTGTGATAGTGACTTAAGAGAGTATCCAGTGCAAAATATACTAGGAGACCAACAGGAGTAGTAAAGATGTTTATAAAAGTATAAGGCTGATAAATAATATGACAAGCCTGGCTTTGTGTAAGGTTTTCCAGAGTTACTGGCTGGTGGAAATATTTAGTCATTTCATCAAATATTCTAAAACACAAAACCAAGCAAATGAAAAAAATGAAGCAATTATTAATTCCAGGATAAATAAAACTTTGAACAATAAATTAAAAACAAAATTGCTTGGCAGTAAGTAATACTGTTAAGAGAAATTATGAATTCAATTTTTAAACAGATAAAATTAAAAAGGATAGAAAATTGAGCCAAAATCCTCATCTACCATAGAATTCAACTGAATATGAATCAAGATAAAATCATCTATGTATCAGTTTTGAAATATGGAAGCAACGTCAGAAAGAAATAGCTAAAGGGAATAAAGAAATCAAAAACATGAAAGGGTCTTTGGGAAGGGGTAAGAAATACTCTCGTTTATGTTGTAAAGATTTTAGTAGTACTAGCTCAGTTGGTAGAGTGCTGCACCACACTCTCTGAAGACTTGGGTTCGATCCTCAGCACCACAAAAACAGATATGGCAATCCACTCTTGAAGCAAGCCTGAAACAATCAGCCATTGAAAACCCTATGAGGGTCATTATGAGTCGGACCCTGACTTGCCATCACCTAACAACAATAGGTTTCTTAAAAGGCAGATTACATGTAACCATTGACAAAGAAAAAAAAGTTTTAAAAATATGAACTCACCAAGCCTTGCCTCTTTTCTCTTTTGCCATTATGTTTTTAAAGATTTTACTGAGGAGGGATGAAGGATGAAGGAAACAAGAAAGGAAAGGAGGGGAAAAAAGGAGAATGGGAGAAAAAAGGAAAGAACACCTACATTAAACATATTGTAATTAATGCTATTGGGAGAAGGGCCTGGCAACCCACTCCCAAGGCAATCCCGAAACCATTGCCTTGAAACCAGCCATTGAAGACCCTATGAGGGTCGCTATGAGTCAGACACCGACTCGACAGCACCTAACAACAACAACAACAATTAATGCTATATGATTAATAAAACTTTATTTTGAATCTTAGGATTTTATTTGAATTTAATGAATCATCACTATATCCTAGTAAACTAATTGAATTTTCTTAGTCACTATTAATATATACTACTAATAGAGACTCACATAACAGCCATGTCAACATAAACTTCCTCTAATGTGGACATTGTCATTATGTTACAAAAGAGTTACTAAATAGCAACTGTGCCAGGTATATTGATAGTATAATTTTTGATATGTTAGTACATAAATTTTAATTATTTTCAACTTATAACATAATTATTAAATTAAATAAGGGTTGAGAGTGATGTCAGCAAGATGGTTGACCAGCAGTTCCCAGTGCTCTTCTCCCCCTACAGACACACGCAAGTAAACAATGAACGTACAACTAAAAGCTCCAAAGCACCACAAAGAAACACTGAAAATCCTATAAAGTAGCAACCCCCAACCTTTTTTGATACCAGCAACTTGTTTCATGGTAGACAATTTTTCCACTGAATGGGAGGGAGTGATTTGGGTATGATTAAAATGCATTACATTTATGGTATAAATACAGGTGAAACTTTGCTCACTCACCTGTTACTCACAACTTACTGGTCCATGGCTCGAGGGTTAGGGACCCCTGCTATGGATAATAGAAACACAAGATGACTGCTTAGGAAGAGAATACTATCTCTGCCACCTCATTCCCCACTCAGAATCATCTCAGAAACAGGAATAACTCCTTCCCACAGGAACAAGGTAAGTAAGGGAACTCCAGTGATCCCCATCACCACCAAAGACACTTAAAATTCTTGTTACTGGAAGTTCCTGGAGTTATCATGAACTCTGAACCCAACTGAGGGAGCTTCTTAGATTATACACACTGAGTATGCCCAGAAAAGGAGCTTATCTCTGAGGTTCCACTGCCACCACAACATATCCATCCAGAAGCACACCATCCTTGAGCTGAGATGCTACTATGACCAACCTCTTGGGGCCAAGCCACCATGGACCTGCTTAATTTTCCCCATTCCTGCTGCTAGTATACCCTTCCTCTTAGAGTCAAGCTAAATTGGTACCTCTCCCTCCCAGATATCATAAAACTCTATTATACCAGGGCAGTCATGCCCAAATCATACCCAAACCCATGCCACAGCTGGGGCAGCTCCCTGCTCCCCTGGGCTCTGAACCTTCAGCATACCAGAGCAATTGCACCCTACAGATATAGGGTTCCAGCCCTTAGACATCTGAAGGCTCTATTAATTAATCAAAGTAACCATATTTTCTGGGACCAAGTAAAAGAAGAGCTTCACACTCCAGGGAATTGGAACCTTAGCTGAGCTCTACCCTCTCCAGGTCAAATAGCCAGAGTGTCCAGCTTTCTTGGAAGTGTACAATCTCCCCATAGTCTGAGATGTTGATGTGCCCCATCTCTGTGGAGAGCTGAAGATATTACTGAGTTGCTCCTTCCTTGAGACCAAAGAAACAGTGGCATCTGGCCATTCCTGAGTCCTTGCTACTGCTGCACCTGTCTTCAGAGTCTAGGCTACTGAGATGCCCCATAATCCCAGGATTCATTTTTATCCATATATATACATATAACAATATTCAAGGTAAATGGACTTAACTCCTGAATTAAAAGATACCGAATAGCCAAATGGATATAAAAATAAGACTCAATGGTATGCTTCCTACAAGAAACTCACTTCATTAATAAAGACATAAACAGACTGAGAGTGAAAGGATGGAAAAAGATACCACATGAAAATGGAAACCAAAGAATAACAAGTGTTGCTGTGCTTGTATCAGACAAAATAAAAGAATTATAAAATGAAAAAATGTCACTGTATGATGACCAAGAGATCAATTTAACAGGAAGATACAACTGTAAATGTATATGGACCTAATGCTATAGCACTCAATTTTATTTTTAAAAAATATTAAATTTAAAAGCATAGATAGCATCTAGTACAATAATAGGGGGAGATTTCAATATGCCACTTTCAATGGCAGATCAATCAGACAGAGGATCACAGAAAGATCAGAGTTAATCCATATTATATATCAAATGGACTTAAGAGGTATTTACAGAACATTTCATCCAACAATTGCAGAATACAAATTATTTTCTTCAGCACTTGGAATATTCTCTAGAATAGACCATATATTAGGTCACAAAACATCATCAAATAGTGTGAACTACAGGAAATAACTAGAAGAATGTCTAGTTTGACTTAGAAACTAAATAGCTATGTGAATTCATTCCTATGCATAATAGTTAAGGGATTAATCAACAAAGTGAAGAGACAACCTACAGGATGGGAAAATTTACTTTCCAACTATTCACCTCACAAAGAATTAATACCCAGAATATATAAGAAACTTGAAAAAGTTAACAAAGAAAACATATAAACCATTTTTTTAAGTGGGAAAAAAAGCTGAGTGTGGTGGTGTACTTATTTAATCCTATACTCAGAAGGCAGAGGCAGGAAGATGTTCTAGGCCAGTCTGGGCTGCATGGAGAAACTGTGTTGAAAGAGAGAGAGAGAGAGAGAGAGAGAGAGAAGAGAGGGGAGGAGAGGAGAGAAAGAGAGAAGAGTAAGGGAGAGAGGGAAGGAGGAAGGGAGGGAGGAAGGAAAAAAGGGAAAATGATCTAGACATTTTCCAAAAGAAGAAACACACATGGTCAAATGCTCTGTTTCACTAACCATCAGGGGAGTACAAATCAAAACCATGAGATACTGCCTTATCACACACACACACAATGATGGTGAGGACGTGGATAAAAAGGAACACTTGTATACCGTCAGTAGGGATGTAGATCAGTGCAGCCATTCTGAAGAACCGTGCAGAAATTCCTCAAAAACTAGAAATATTGGCAGAAACACAAAAGGCCCAGCAACTCACTCCTTTTGGGAGTGGGTTGCCAGGTCCTTCTCCCAAGCCTACAGCATCTGGTGTTCCCAGGCGGTCTCCCATTAGGTACTAACAGGCCCAATCCTGCTTAGCTTCTGAGATCTGATGGGATCAGATGCCATAGTGCTATGGCTGCAGGCACTCAAGAAATTAGAATTTATAAAATTCAGATCTTTTAAAGTAGGTAGGTTCTTTTTCTAAAAGATTATCACCAATTATTTATTTTTAATTGGCAAATAATTACATATATTTATGGGGCACAAGTGTTTTCATGTATGAATACATTAAATTTTAAAGCAATCTAATTAGCATACCCATCACCTTATGAATTAGTCATTTTATGGTGGGAACGTTAAAAATGTATTTTAGCAATTTTGAAGTATACATTATTATTAACCATGTTTACCATGCAGTGCCATGGGTCATTAAACTTTATTCTCCAAGTCTAACTAAAACTTTATACTCTTTGATCACATTGACCAGTGAAACAGGATAAAAGCTCCCAAAATAAATCTAAGTAATAGATTTTAAACAAAGGTACCAAGAATATACAATGAAGCAAGGACAGTCTCTTCAGTAAATAGTGTTGACAAAACTAGATATTTATATGTAGAAAAACAAAATTGAAGTTTTATTTCACATCATATACAAAAAATGATTCAAACAGATAAAAAATGGAAACTTAAAACCTGAAAGCACAAAGCCAATAGAAAAAGACTGAAGGGAAAATTTCCACAACATTGACCTGAACAATGATTTCTTCAATTGTTGTTGTTGTTGTTGTTGTTGTTGTTGTTGTTGTTGTTGTTAGGTGCCGTCGAGTCAGTATCCAACTCATAGCGACCCTCATAGGGTTTTCAATGGCTGAGTGCTTCGGGATTGCCTTGGGAGTGGATTGCCAGGCCCTTCTCCCATTTTTGTGGTGCTGAGAATTGAACTCAGGTCTTCAGAGACTGCAGCGCAGTGCTCTACCCACTGAGCTAAATCCCAGCCCGATTTCTTCAATAGGACTCCAAAAGCACAGGCAACAAAACCAAAATTAGACAAATGGGATTGCATCAAACTAAAAAGCTGCACAGAAAAGGAAATAATAGATTAGACAATTCTAGAAAATTAATATTTAGTACCAACCATTGTGTTTTGCATCTCAACAGCATCAAACAGTGTAAACTACAGGAAATAACTAGAAGAATTAATGTCTAGTTTGACTTAGAAACTAAATAGCTATGTGAATTCACATCATAAATATAGAGCAACTGAATTAAATAATCTTAAATGGAGACTGTTTGTGCAAGATGGTGGATTAGAGGCAGACTATATATGATATAGTGAAACAAAGGAGTCAGGATAAGAAGGAATAAACTATATTCCAAAGAGAGAAGTAGTGGAAAAGAGCAGAAATCACAAAGAAGGTTATAAAAAATTCTCAGAATGCAGAGAAAAGAGGAGCAGCACAATGAGAAGGAGTAAGCAGGGCAAATCTCCAGCCAAAGTTTCCCGGCAGGGGAAGAAAACTGGAAGCTTCAGCCAAAAGGTAAGCCTGACAGCCCTGGTCACCAGAGTGGCAGTCCCACAGGACAAGCCCACTGTCCTCCAAGCTCTTGGATCCATTCAGAGGATCTGGAGAGACAGTGGCTCCTCCCAGTGAAGTGTCAGCATTGGAGGAGAGATCTATTTTGTTATGCTCTGAGGGGTATGACTAGGTGCTATCTTGAGACAGAACCTATTGTATGAGACTGAGGTACTCCAGGGGCTTGAAAACAAGGAATAACCAATCACAGGTCAGGGGTCCTGGGAGTAATTTGCCATAACCTCAGAGTAGGACATACTTGCAGCAGGCAATTACAGAGAAGGGGGGAAGGTGAGACACCAACATACTGCAAAATTCAGGCAGCAGGAGGCTTGGGCTAGGTGGACAGAAGCCCCGCCCTCTGAGGAAAGGACATGACCTCAGTTCCAGAAGAGAACTGCAGAGACTGGAAACCCTGAGGTGAGATCAGATAAGAGATCAATTTCAACAGACCACCACCTCCATTTAACTGAAAGAATCCACTCCAGTACTTTGTTTTCCTCCTATGCTGGGGATTGAATGCAGGGATTTGCACTGGACAGGTGCTGTACTCTCAGCCCTTTTGTTTTTGAGACAGGGTCTCACTGAATTATGCAGGTGGCCTCAGGCTTAAGAGCCTTCTAACTCCACCTCCAGAGTCATTGGGAGGCATGTGCCACACAGCTTTAATTTTTCTTTTCTTTTTTCTCTTTCTTCTTTTTTCTCCTTTTCATTTTTTATTTTATTTTCCTCGTTTCTTTTTTCTAATGTAATTTTTATCTTTTTACTGTTTTACTTTTCTTTTATATCTTTTGCCACCTCTCTCTCTCTCTCTCTCTTTCTCTCTCTCTTTCTATTTACTACTTTAGCTCAGTTAGTAGAGTACTTCTCTGTACTGAGGAACTGGGTTCAATACTCAGCATCACAAAAGTGGGAGGACATGAAAATCCACTCCCAAAACAATCCCAAAACAAACCACCAATGAAAACCCTGTGAGGGTCACTATAAGTCAGACTCAACTCTATAGCACTCAACAAAAACAACAACATATGTTAGTGTAATTTTGCCTGCATCCATACTGTTGTCGCATCCAATCCCATCAGATCTTGAAAGCTAAGTAGGTTTGGGCCTGGCTAGTACTTGGATAGGAGAACATCTGGGAATATCAAGTACTGTAGACCTAGGAGAAGGACCTCATAGCCCACTCCCATCAAAAAATCATTGAAAACCTTATGAATAGCAGAGAAGTAGTGACAATAATGCTGGGCATGGCACAGTGTTGGATAATGTTTGGTCTGTTGTACATAGGGTTACGATGAGTCTGATCCCACTAGATGGAACCTAACAAGTATTATTTTTACTGTTTTTATTTTAAGAAATCTCCTAAGCTTTTTACTTTTTACCACTTATGTTTATATAATTTTGTTTACAATTGTTTACCTTTATTGTGCAATTAGTATTTTTTAGTTTTTGCTCTTTTCTTTCCTTCCTAACAGGTTTCCTTTCTTCTTCTCTTTTCTAACTCTTTCTACCTCTTTCTCTCCCTTTTCTCTGCCCTCTCCTTTTTATTTCAGATAATTACTACTTTTATTCTCACTCTAAATAATTTCTAATCTCATGGCTTATTCTATTTTATTGTCACCATTTTCTGTTCTATGCACAGTAGTGGTGTCATAGTTGGCTTTATTTGGCTTTAAATGTATTTCTATATCTGGCTTGGTTGAGTATTTTACCTGTTACACTGGTTTGCCTTCCCCTCTTGGAGGGGCATTATGGGTTGAACTCAAGAGAAAGCTACTCACTAAGATTCCCAAATTAAACCAGAAGAGATATCCATCACAAAACAGAACCACAAGAAACATGAAATAGCAAGATCACATGAGAAATTCAGCAAGAAACTTGAGATTTTGAAGAAAAAAAACAGAATTGTTAGAAATAAGGAATAAATCAAAATTTTAAAACACAATGGAAGGCATTACAAGTAGACAAAATCAAGCAGAAGAAAGAATATCTGAGATGGAAGACAAAGCTGCAGAAATATTACATTCAGATATCAATGAAGAAATAAAGGAACATGACTACAATGTCCAACAACCCTGAGACATTCACAAGAGACCGAATCTAAGGAATCAAGGAGGTAGAAGAAGGAGCTGAGATAAAAACTAAAGGCACAAAAGAGATATTCAATGAAATTTATAGCAGAAAATTCCCCAGATCTGTGGAAAGAAATGGACACCCAACAACAAAAGGCATTTAGGGCCTCAAATAGACATCACCAGAAAAAAATTTCTCCACATTATAGTTAATATGCCAAGATCGCAGAACAAAGAAGCCATTTTAAAAGCTACAAGAGAAAAACATCAACTTACAAAGGCACACCCATCAGAATAATCAGACCCCTCGGTAAAAACCCTAAAATCCAAGGAAGCATAGAATGATGTATTTAAAGCCATGAAAGTAAATGTCTGACAACCAAGGTTATAATATCCAGTAGTTATCTTTTCAAATTAATGGAGAAATAAAGACTTTCCAAGACAAGCACACACTAAAGCAATTCAGGACCACCAAGCCAGCACTGCAGAAGATATTTAAAGGAATCCTATAGACACATACAGAAGGAAGAAAGTCTCAGTCATGAGAGAGCAGGAAGGTATAAACTTCTTGACAAGAACAGATGAACTAGTGAGAACTAGAAAAGAATCCATCATGCCTTATTCAAAAAAAAAAAAAAAAAAAAAAAACAGCAAACTCTGAATATAAGTAAGGGAAAGTGAGACATGGTATCTCATGCCTGTAATTGCAGCAACTCAGGAGGTAGAGGTAGGAGAATTACAGGTTCGAGACCAGAGGCAGCATGTGTAACTTGCTGAAAATTTGCTGAAAACTTGCTGACTCAACTTAAAAAATAAAAAAGGAAATTGGGGTCCAGCTCAGCGATAGAGTACTTACAAAGTATGCATGATTCCCCCACCCCCAGCACTGCAATCAATCAATCAATAATAAAGAAAAGAACAAATAGTATATGAGCTAACCAGAGAAATACCCAACACAGTTACAGGAATTGCCCAACACATCTCAATAATAACCCTAAACATAAATGGTCACAATTCTCCAATTAAAAAACAGACTGATTGGATTAAAAACAAATTGTTACCTACAAGAAACATATCTCACTGGCAAGGACACTCACAGTCTTAAAGTGAAAGAATTGAAAACTGATATACCAAGGAAATGGAAGCCAAGAAAAGGAGGAGTAGCTATTCTTATATCAGGCAAAATAGACTTCAAGCTAAAGAACAGATAAAAAAATGAGGGGAGGGTCACTACATGTTAATAAAGGGAACAATCCATCAAGAAGATATAATAATCATAAATATTTATGCAAACATTAGTGCACCCAATATTATGGGAATAAAATCCACTGTTGGACATAAAGAGACATACAGATCCAAATATAATAATAATGGATAACTTCAATACTCTACTCTCATCATAGAAACAATATCCAGATGAAAAAAAATCCACAAAGAAATTTCAGAGCTAAACATCACAATTGGCCAAATGGATTTGATAGACATCTACAGAATATTCCATCCAAAAGCTACAGAACACACACACTACTCAGCAGCCCATGGAACTTTCTCTAAAATAGATCAAATTTTAGACCATAAATCAAGTCTTAATACAGAGAAATGGAAATAATTTCTTGTATCTTATTAGGACAAAGTGGAATAAAAGCAGAAGTCAATAGCATGAGAAACCACAGAAACTATAAAACACATGGAGATTAAACAACACACTCTTAAATGATCAGTGGGTATTAAAGAAATCTGGGAGAAATTTTAAAAATTCCTAGAATCAAATTAAAGTGAAAACACAACCTACCAGAATCTTTGGGATACAGCAAAGCAATTTCTAAGAAGGAATTTTATAGCTATGAATGTCTACATTTAAAAAAAAAATCAGACAGTACTCAAATAACTCACTGTTCCACCTCAAGATCTTAGGAATGAACAGTAGATGAATTTGTAGATGGAATTAAATAATAAAGATATGGGCAACAATTAATGAAATGGAGACTAAAAGAATAATACAAAGAATTGATAAAACAAGGTGTTGGTCTTTTGAAAAGATAAACAAGATCAACAAACCCTTAGCCAAACTAATCAAAAGAAATAGATAGAAGGCTCAAATTAATAAAATTAGAGATGAAAAGCAGGACATTACAACAGATAACAATGAAATCCAGACACTCATTAAAGAATACTTTGAAAACATTTATTCAAAAATCTAGATGAAATGGATAAATTCCTAAACACAGATGACCTATCAAAATTGAATAAAGAAGATATAAACAACTTAAACAGATCCATATCCAGCAGTGAGATCAAAAGTGTTAAAAAAAGAGTCTTCCTACAAAGAAAAGCCCAGGACTGGATGGATTCACTGATGAGCTCTACAAGACATTTAAAGAAGAATTAACACCAATGTTCCTCAAACTAGTCTATAAAATAGAATTGGAAGGAACACTATCAACCTCATTCTATGGAGCCAATATTACCCTGATACCAAAAACAAGGACACAACAACAACAAAAACTATACACCAATTTCCCTGATGAACATACCAGAGAAGCTAATTATCCAATCAAAAAGTGGGCAAATTAAATGAACAGTTCTCAAAAGAAGAAATACAAATAGCCAATAAGCATATGAAGGGACTCATTAAGTTATACAATAAAAATCACTACTAAAAATATGAAAAAATGTTCAACATCCTTAGCCACCAGGGAAATGCACATCAAAACCACACTCAGATACCATCTGACCCAAGTCAGAATGGCTAGCACCAAGAGAGCAAACAACAAATGCTGGCAAGGATGCGGGGAGAAAGGAACATTGCTGGTGGGAGAGGTTGGTATAGCCACTATGGAAATCAGTATGGAGGTTCCTCAAAACTCTAAAAATAGAACTACCATATTACCCAGACATACCACTCCTGAGTATATATCCAAAAGTATATATACCAATATACCATAGAGATACCTGCTTATCCATGTTTATTATGGAATCAACCTAGGTGTCCATCAACAGATGAATAGATGAGGAAAACATATATATACAGCATGGAGTTTTATTCAGCCATAAAGAAGAGTGAAATTATGGTATTTTCTAGGAAATATATGAAACTAGAGATTGTCATATTAAGTGAAATAAACCAGACCCAGAAAGACAAACATTGCATGTTTTTTCTCCTATGTATATGTTAAATTTCAATATATATTCAACATTTTAATATATAGGTCATGAAAGTACAAGGGGACTAAATAGAGGGAGAAAAAGGACTAAAGAGAGTGGGAGGGAGCAATAAGAACAGGGTAATGGGGGAATCAAAGAGAAATCACATGTGTTGCTCTCAAAGTCTAAATCTGTATTTATATATGATATATAAATAAGCATAAGTAAACATACACACATACACAAAAAAGACATGCCAGAAAAAATGGGACCATTGATGGGGAGAAAAAATATGGGCGGGTCATGAGAGGATAAATGAGAGGTGAACATGAGCAATGTATAATGACTTGTATGTATGGAAATGTCATAATAAAACTCATTAAGTTGTATACCAAAAATTAATAAAAATACAATTAAAAATTTTAAATGTCCCTTTTGCCCCTAAAACTATATATGTGAGTTTGAATAACTTCTCATAATCCAATTACTGAGATCAACCCAGAAGCCTATACTGTTTAATTAGAGCAAAGTCCAGTTCAAACAATCTTCTTGTGTTTGTTGTTGTGTGGTACTCGGGGAGAAGGGTTGAACCTAGCACCTTGCGCTTGCATGCTTTGCAAGTGTTGTACCACTGAGCTGTACCCCAGTCCATTTTTTCACTTTTTGAGAAAGGGTCTCGCTAAATTACACAGACTGCATCTGGTCTCCAACTTGCAATCCTCCTGCCTCTGCCTCCCAGGTCGCTGGGATTACAGGAGTAAGCCATCATGCCCAGCTTCAAACAATTGTAAAAATGAAAAATAATTTCTGATTCTCTTAATTGAGAAGGCCAAAAAAAAAAAAAATGCTGGCTCCATACAGCATTGGATCTGGAGACTTGAAAATGTCATCACAACTTGGTTTCTCTCCAACTCTTGGCTCTTTCTTCATCTGAATTGGCTTCATTCCTCTGGCTTCACATCATGGCCCACGACAGCTCCAGGACCATAATCTTCTGGGATTACCTTTGTCTGGACTATTTTGGCCACCACATATAACCCTGACTCACCATGCCCAGTAAGATCGACCCTACCCTGATTAGAGTTCCACAGGCCTGTGGCACTTATTGAGCCCTGGTTGAACTGTGGATTATATTCTTACTGCAAATTTTGTTATTTTCAGTTGAGTGCATTTTAACTAATTACAGATTTTGACACCAGACAATAAGATACTACAGAAAACATACTGGTTTAATTCGAAAATAAAGAATACAGAAAAGACCTTAACTATTTTATTTCCATTTTTTTTTCTGGTAAATTGTCAATATTATACCAAATAGATGTTGTTGTTGTTGTTAGGTGCCATCAAATCATGTCTAACTCATAGTGACCCTCATAGGGTTTTCAATGGCTGATTGTTCCAGAATTGCTTTGGGAGTGGATTGCCATGTCCTTCTCCCATTTTTATAGTGCTGAGGATCAAACCTGGGGCCTCAGAGAGTGCAGAGCAGTGCTCTACCAACTAAGGTAAATACCAGCCCATGCTGAATTGAAGGTGTCACTTAAACTCTGGCTTCTATTGTATTGACAGTCAACCTGCCTACCAAGGCTATAATAATTAGAGGCTTGGTAAGGAACATATTTAGAATGTTAACACTTGAAGCCATCAATAAAGTACTGTGAGAAAGGACAAAAAGTCTGAATTTAGCCCTTTATAGGCACAGAAGAACAGGAAAATAGCTTCTATGATCCAAAATTAGGGAATTTTATAGGCTAAAAAATTGTATTATCCATGTTAGTCAGTTTTTCACCATTGTGACAAATACCTAACATAAAAAATGTAAAACAAGGAAAGATTTATTTAGGCTCATGGTTTCAGAGGTTTTAGGGCCACAGCAAGGCATAGCATCATTGTAGGGAATATGTGATGGAGCAAAATGGCTCAGCTCACAGTAGACAGGAAACAGAGTGGAAGAAGTATTTTGCAGGGAGCAAAATACTTTTCTCCAGGCCATGCCCCAGTGATTTACTTCCTCCAACTAGGCACCACTTCCTACCTTTCATACTTCCCAACAATGCCATCATATCATTAATTTATCAAGAGATTAATCCATTGATTAGGTCAGAGACTTCAGGATCCAATCATTTCCTTAAATCCCTTCAGTTGTCAACCAAGTCCCCAGTACATGAGCTTATCAGGGACATTTCATACTCAAACCATAACACTACTTTAACAAATATTAATGCTGATATAGGCCGTAGCAGTAGGTGGCTTGGAAGGATGTACTGAGGCCAAGAAAAACATGAGATTCAGACCACTCCCACAAAGAAATTCTGTCCCTAAAAAAGGATACAAAGCATCCATTTATGTCCACCAACCCAAGGCTATTGCTTCAATTCTCTATGAAGCCATTAAACTAAGATTCTAGGAAATATAGACTTGTTACCTAGAAGACCAAAGTTTCAAACTCAAAAACCATGACCGTAGTAATATCTCCTGGTATGGTGACTATGCAATGAAAATTACAAGTCCCCATGTGGACTGACAGTCTACTAAAGTTTAAAAGAAATTATAGAGAAATCTCAAACTTGATCTTGAAGAGCTCTGACTGAAATCTTGTGTGCACACAGAGAGGGTGAGATTCTAAAGCTGAGTAGTCCCAGAAAGGGCATGCTATCTAACGCCTATCTCATGTGGAAATCATAAAGGCATGGATATGAATGATCTTCCCAAATGGCTCACCATGGGGAAATAGAGGAGATTTGACAAATAAGTTTATTCTAGAGAGCAGAACTGGATGCTGACATATGTAATACAAGAATACGCAATACTGCAAGGTGAGGAATTCCTCGCTATTTCCAGCCATCAGGTTATTATTTCTGCTATATACAAGTGAACAGTGAGTGCTAATGCCCTTTTCCAAACAGAATCCCCATTATGCTTATCTTTCCTTCTCCACTATTTCATATGAAATAAGTTGAGAACAGATAACAGTGGTATAGTGCCATATCTAGGTAAGAGGAGCAGCAACACCATAGACTGAAATCATAACAGTGGAGACTTCAAGCTGTCCCTTGTAGGAGAAGAGTGAATATATTTCATGCTAGTATCAATGTTTTAAGGATGTGTATTTATTTTAAAAGGAGCTAAGTTTTGATGTTGAGAAAAGGGTAGATAATATTTAACATCTGGTTAAATCTTCAACATCCATCTCAAACTTTCCCCATTATATAACAGAATTAGAGTTTACCCTTATTAGGCTAAATTGTCCTAGTTAATAACAATAATCTTTTCTGGTTATCTGTTCAAAACCCATAATCAAACCAATCAACCAATTCCTCCTTGGCCAATGACTCATTCACACATGAAGTTGTGCCCTAATTTTTTTCCATCAGTATAAGTATTTATGCATAATTATTAGTGAAATGGTGACTCCTCTCCCACTGGACACAAAACAGGAAGTCAATGAGATGAAGCAAACACAGATGACAGAAAAGAAATAGGGCAGATCCATCAGTCCATGATCTCCTTGCTGAGCTCCTGAAACAACTCATCTTCATGCTTTCTGTGTTCCTTCTTCACTTCTGGTTATGTAAGATTAAAAAGGTTAATGCCTAAGTCAGGTTTTGCCTTACCTCTAAGCCATGAATACCTGTAAGCCTGACCAATAGGCTATTCATGCTGATACTTTGCATCAATTTGCAGTGGCAGGCAGCCACAAGAAACAGAAACCTAATAGTAACTTAAATGTGGTAGGGTTTGGCTTTTCTCAGAACATAAGACATCTGTAGATATATGCAGTCCAGAGTTGGAACAGTGAGTATATTCTAGGCTTCTTCTAGCATTATATCCTTCTTTAACATATTCTTTTTACCTTATTATCTGCAGCTAGTTGCATCAGTATTTCTATCAGGAAGAAAGGGAAAAAAGTAGATGGCAAAAGATTGATTCTCTCCTCCTTTAAAATAATTTCCTCAGAAATATAGCAATTTTATTGGAGTTCCATTCAATGTGTAAGGAAAGCTGGAAACTAGTTTTTATAGCTGGACTTATTACAATACCAAAACAATCAGAATTATATTTAGAAAGCACACAAGAACAACAACATTCAGTAGACAAGCTAGCGATCTCAATCACATGTCCAAATTCATGTTTACAGCTCAGATTTCCCCTTTGGTCTTTTGACTTATGGTATATATCAAACATACAATTTACACTCTCCATGTTTGTGGGCTATAAATATCTCAAACTGAATACATATAAAACAAAGCTAGTGATTGCCAAATAAACATCTGTCCTTGTGTGATAGTTAATTTTGTGTCATCTTGACTAGGTCCCAGAATGCCCAGACATGTGATCAGATATTCTGGGTATGTCTGAGCATCTTGTTAGGGGAGATTACTATTTGAATCAGAAGATAGAATAGAGCAGTCTGGCCTTTTTAATGTGGGTAGGCTTCATCCAATCAGTTACAGACTTGAAAGAACAAAAATGCTGACTAGAGCTGGGCGCGGTGGCGCACGCCTGTAATCCCAGCAGCTCGGGAGGCGGAGGTAGGAGGATCACAAGTTTGAGACCAGAGACAGTCTGCGTAACTTAGCAAAACCCTGTCTCAAAAAGTAAAAGAAAAAAAAATGGGCTGAGGGCACAGCTCAGTGGTCCAGCACTTGCAGAGCATGCAGGCGCAACACCCTGGGTTCAACCCCCAGTACCCCCCCCCAAAAAAAATACTGACTAAAAGGGAATCCATCCAGCCTGACTTTGTGAACTAGGACATCAGTCTTATGCTCTCAACGTGGAACATGTGCCATTGGCCCTCATGGGTCTCCAGCTTACCAGCTGCAGATATTGGGACTTATTTGCCTTTGCAGTCATGGAAATCAATACCTTATAAGAAATAGTTCTGTTTCTCTGGATCCTAACTAATACACATGCCTCACAGCATCCTCATCTTCATAAATGATACCACTACTTGGCCACTGGATGGCCCTCATATTTCCCCAACTGTGCCAACAGAAACATAAAAGTCATTCTTCATTCAATTTTTACACATCTCTTTTCATGCATTGAACTGACCACCACATTGAGTCAGTGCTTCCTTCCAGTACATTTCAAATCAATCCACTTCTCTCCTCATTCTACACTTTGGTCAAGTCACTTGTCTTATGTAGACTCATGAAATGTCTTCTAACTCCCTCATTTCCACTCTTAGTCCATTCCAATATTATTTTCAGGTAGCTTTCATGGTGACTTTTTAAAGCTATTCATCAGCTATGGTACTCTTCTGCTCAAAACTTTTATGACTTACCATTTAGTTTTATCTTACTGTGTTCTACAAAGTCTTAGAACACAGTTCCTATACCTCTCCAGCCACCCCTCATTCTCCTCATTTCCTGCATTTCAGCCACACCACTCTTCTATTTTTCCTATTTACCAAGCCCTGTGTGCTAGAATGCCTACCTCTACCTTTTTCACATGGCTGGTTTATTCTCAGTATTCTGGCTTCCTCTTCTGGGTTCTGTCCATCTCCTCCAGGAAATCCTTCATCATTTAATCATAAAATCTTTCAAAGAAGTTAATCCCAATCTGTAATCATTTTTCATTAACTACTCTTTTACTCTTCCAACTAAAATATATGTTTTGCCAGAAGGAACTATTTCTTTGAACTTACTGTAGTATCTAGGCCCTACATACAAGCACTTAATCAGTGCTCAAAAACTGAGTGCATTCATTTATTCATTCAGCAAATATTAATTAAGGTCTTCCAAGTGCTTGAGATATAACAGTGAAGGAAAGAGCCAGAGTCATTGTCTTTATGGGGTTTACCCTCTAGAACGGAAAACAGAAATTAAACAATAAACACTATGCCAGAGGTGAAGATATTTTCTTTTCATGAAAAGAGCCCACTGGATATTTGCTCAGAGTGTTTTCCTTTTCTCAGGACTTAGACAAGGACTGGATATCAGGAAAACACTAGGAAGTTTGGCACATACTGTCCCTTCCAAATTATCCCTTTGATCATCATGTGAATGCTGTTGTGCATCCTGGGCAACTAACAGAAGTGTCAGTAATCCCAACATATATACAAGAGGCTAATATTGTCTATGGACCACCAGGGTTTAAATGCCTATTGACTGAGATAATGATCAGATAGACAATAGTCAAACTGTGAAGATTCACAATCTTGACTCTGCCAAGGCCAAAAAAGTCAACTAGATGGAATTTGATGTACTAATTACAAATGCCAAAATGCTAAACCAAAGGGAAGCTAACATTGTGTTGAAAGGAGAAAAATGAAATAAATGAGATATCAGATTAGATTACTCCCTGCCAGCAAATCTTACATAGAACTGACTGCGAGCTCCGGAAACACTAAGGGAAACGGCATGCCATCCCATACCATCGCACAAGCTGTTTGCCAAGGCTGCCTGTGCATGCACAGCTGGACCTCTTCTGGCAAAGTAGATGATGTTCATTCTCCATTTATTAACAATTGTCTCATTTTTGTCGATACTGAAGACCAAATAATTCTAAGATTTTTCATAGGTGATGAAATTAGTTGGCAAATTCAAACCATGGGAGTTATTTTGCCAATAATTTCTTGCCAGATTGAAGAAAATATCCATTTCACTGTGACTGTATTCACAAGCGCTAGGGATGTCTTTTCAGTCACATATTTCAGCCTCAGTGTGTTACATGCTTTGAGAGTCTACTTGGCACACAATGAGCAGAAGCCAAAGGTAAATCTAAGCAACTGTTATAATAACAATGATATTTTTAATGAACTCTTATTAAGATAGATAATTTACTAAACATTTTATTATTTAACTCAGTTTTTACAGTTGTCTTCTGAAAAAGGGACACTTATGAAATTTCCCTAGTTTACAAAAAACAGGAAGCAGACAAGAAAGAGACAGATACCTAAAGTGCACACTTTTACTATTGTTTTGGAGAAAATAGACAAAGCAGGGGAGGAGGGAGGTAGCACAATAGCAAATAGTGGGTTCAACTGTGCCCTCTCCTCAGATCACCTTTGGTTTTACTCAATATATTTTACAGTGTAGGGCTCAAATTGACCATAAAAGAGTAGTAACTTTAAGAACTCATAAAAAGCAGTGACTGGGCTAGTAACTAGCACTTTGTTACCCCATATCAGCATTTATGAGTATTGTATCATTACTGCAAAGCTTATCATAACTTTGACAAGCTAATTTCCATGTGCTTTGACAGGTCAATTCCCTTAGAAATAGCATATAGTCCCAGAGATCTGTGGGGCTCTTGGAAGCTAGGAATGTATCCTATCCATTTCTCTACCCCAAATATTTTCCATGAACCTGACACATAGCAATTATGAAATGATTACTGAACAATAAAGTCTGAAATTCTATTAGCTCCCACACACACAAAAAAAGAGATGCATATTTAACAAGACTACAGGCCTGAAAATTGGGTCCGAATGGCAAATAGATTTCACCTCACAAGGCAAAAACAAAAAGGTAATGGCTGGCTATACTATGTTGAGTGGATTTTGACACCACATCAGGCCTTATAAAGATCCTACAATAAGTCTAATTATTAATGTCTTCCAAGTACTTAGGAATGGAGAAGTGGAAACATTCATGGCATCTATTTGAAAATAGGTTGGAATCTTCTCAGACTGGAATAATTGAAAAAAGGCATGGAACATACATGATTTCAAGAAGTCAAAGTACACACTGCTTTGGGAAAAGCTGTGGCAAAAGATCTTTTTAAAGTATTGAAAAGTAAAGATGTCACATTGAAGACAAAGGTGGGCCTGACTTATACCATGGTAATTTCAGTTGCATCATTTGGTCGTGAATGGTGGACATTGAACAAGGGAGACAGGAGAAGAATTGATGCTTTTGAATTATGGTGCTGGAGATGAATATTGAATATACCATGGACTGCCAAAAGAACCAACAGATCTGTCATAGAAGAAGTGCAGCCAGAGTGTTCTTTGGAAGCAAAGATGGCTAGACTACATCTTATGTATTTTGGACATGTAGTCAGAAGAGACCAATCCCTGGAGAAGGCCATCATGTTTGGGAGCATGGTAGGTCAACGGGAAAAAAAAGGAAAACCCTCAACTAAATGGAATGACACGGTGTCTGCAACAAAGGGCTTAACAATAAATAAGACTGGGGGCCTGGCACAGAATCAGGGAGTATTTCCTTCTGCTATACATAGTGATGTTTGAGTTGGACTCTACTCAACGGCACCTAACAACAACAATCAACCACGATTTCTCTATAATATAAATAATTAAAATTGTCCAATATCCAAGTAAAATATGACAATCCTTTTTAAACATTTGCTCTAAGGATTGGAACATAGAACAATGTTCTAAGAAATATAAACACACATGCCTTCTCTCATTAAAATCGGCCTAATTTGAATTAGCTCAGTTGGTAGAGCACTGGCTCTGTGCACTCTCTAGCTCCAGGTTCAATCCCCAGCACCACAGAAAAGGGAAAAGGACTTGGCAGCCCATTCCTGAAACAATCCCCAAAACAATCAGCTATCAAAAACCTTATGAATAGCAGAGAAGCACTGACATAATGCCAGGCATGACACACTGTCAGGGAGTGTTTTGTTCTGTTTTACATAGTGTTGCTATGAGTCAAAGGCCACTTGATGGTGACAGGAAAAGGAAGTGACAATCCAGTCCTGAAGCAACCCTCAAACAATCAGCCATTGAAAACCCTAAAAGGGAAGCTATGAATCAGACTCGACTCAACAGCACCTAGCAACAACAATTTGAGCTGCTTCAGAGTATCCCAAATTGATGAGTAAACTTAGAAACCTAGACCATTATTGTCATATTGAAATGTCCCATGTAAATCCACTTAATCCCTCAAGTCCAAAATCCATATTAAATATGACTTTGCAGGCTCCTCTAAGTCCCCATCTTCTAGTAGATAATAAGAAAGAAAAGATTGTTACATCTTTGCTATTGTCTTTACTGAAATGTGGCAAAGATGAATTCTGATATCTTCTTGTCCTACTGGAACAAAAGCAAATATGTTCACAGAAATTTATTTTGGCTTTACTTTTCCTTCTAAGAAGCCTAAAGTACAATTTCAACTTGACAGAATAGTTTTGTCACAAATGACTTGATTTCAATCCATTCTACTTTCTACAGAAGTTTATTCATGGTCTATGGGCTGGGATTTAGCTCAGTTGGTAGAGCACTGCGCTGCAGTCTCTGAGGTCCTGAGTTCAATTCCCAGCACCGCAAAAATGGGAGAAGGACCTGGCAATCCACTCCCAATGCAATCCCGAAACAATCAGCCATTGAAAACCCTATGAGGGTCACTATGAGTCAGATACCGACTCAACGGCACCTAACAACAACAACAACAATTCATGGTCTATAATGTGCTAGGCAGAGCATGCAAGTAGTACATGTTCCTTAAGAAACAATGTATTTAGTCTACTTGTACAAACTCATCACAGAAAGAAATACATACACATTATAATACCTCTTTTCCTCTTAAGAACTTTGTGAATACATATATAAGTATCTCTACTGACATGGAGTAATTCAGTAATCTACATAATTCAGAGGGGTTGGGATTTAGCTCAGTTGGTAGAGCACCACTCTGGAGTCTCTGAGGTCCCAAGTTCAATTCCCAGCACCACAAAAATGGGAGAAAGACATGGCAACCCACTCCCAAGGCAATCCTGAAACAGTCAGCCATTGAAAACCCTATGAGGGTTGCTGTGAGTTGGACACGACTCGACGACACCTAACAACAACAACAACATAATTCAGAACCATTGTTTCCTAATTCATTTGATTTTCTTCTGTAGCAAATAAGTGACTGTATTTTCTTTAGTGGAGCAATAAAGTTAGTTTATAACCTTTGCAGATATTGTGCATAATAGCATCTTATTAAATAAAGTTATGTTTTCTTCTTGTCTCAAGATTATTGCATTGCACACACTAAATTTATAGTATACTTTTCATCGGGGTGATATGGAGGGATTAAACCCAGGCCCTCATGTATGCTAGGCAAGTACCATTGAACTGTACCCACTACTCTTTATTTTTCATTTTGAGACAGGATCTAAGTTGTACAGGCTGCCTCTGGCCTAAAACATGTGATCCCTCCTGCCTCAGTCTCCTAAGTAGCTAGGATTACAGGTATATGCCACAGGACCTTACTTTACATCATCTATTTTCAAGTTATATTGCCCTTGACATATAAGGGTGTTTTTTATTTTGTTTTTACAGTACTGGGGGGTTGAACCCAGGCCTTTGTGCATGCTAGGCAAGTACTCTACCACTATGCTATACTCCCAGTCCTGTATTTATTTGTATCTTTTGAGACAGAGTCATGCTGAGTTGTGCAGGCTAACTCTGGCCTTGAACTCATAATCCTCCTGCCTCAGCATCTCAAATTCCTAGGATTACAGGCATGCACTATGCCACCAAGTTTATAAGGCTTTATACATAATCATTTTCAGTTATTCAATTCTACTTCTTTTTGTTATTTTTCTAAACTCAAAAATTATTTTTAAGTACTCAACAGTATTTTTAAGGGATTTTAAAAAGAAGTATTTTATATTTACTCACATAGCTATCATTTTCTGTCTTTATTCCTTTGCATAGGTTCATATTTCTAATTGGTATCATTTTCCTACCATCTGAAGGACTTTCTTAAACATTTCTTACAATGCTGAGTTGATAATTTTATTAAGATTATAAATTATTTCAGTTTATACAAAATTTTTTAA
>VMDO01029849.1:0-22235 GCA_007922755.1 Pedetes capensis | reverse complement strand
CGCTGAGGCCACGTGGCAGGTGTGAGGAGACAGCCAAGCGCGGGTAGGAAGAGATGGGAACACCACAGGCAGATGGTGGGCAGGGGGAGACGGCCACGCCGCAGCCACACAGTGCATAGGAGGAGATGGCCACGCCACAGCCACACAGGGAATGTGGCCACCACCACTTAAGGTGAGACATGGCTTCAAGCACCCCGTTGCATCTGTAGGTTCACTGGCCCCCAGAACTGCTGTGGCCCCCTGAAAGGGACAATCCCAGCCACAGATGCTGCCCAGGGGCCTGCCTCTCAGTGCTCAGGAAACCGCCTGGCCACCAGAAGGCAGGCCACCACCCCCCTTCTCTCCAGATTCCTAGGGCTGCTCCACCCAATGGCCACCAACGGTCTGCAGACATGTGGCCTCAGAGGTCCCAGCCCGTCTGGCTGCTGGGGGACATTGCCTGCTCCGTCCTGGGCCTCTCCTGGCCCCCGGTCAGCCTGCATTGGGCCCCGTGGTGCGAACTGCGGAGGCAGCTGCACAGGGGCCATGTGGTCAGGGGCATCTGTGAGGGGACCTAGGAGTCCATCCCAAGGGGGAGGGGCGACCCCCCATCCAGCCCTGCCAGAGGAGTGTGGGGGGCCATGCCTAAGGGCAGGGCTGCCCAGCTGGGGGTGGGCAGGCTGGGAGGCAGCTCATTGGTGTCCCAGGGCCCAAGGGCAGCCAGCCCAGGTGACCTCCAAACCCCCTTAGGGAAAGCTTTCGTCTCTCTTTTCTCTTTTCTTTTCTTCTTTTCTTTTTTCTTTCTTTTCTTTTCTTCTCTTTCTCTCTCTCTTTCCACTTTTTTCTTTTTTTTTTAAATCTATGTAGCTCTGTGGTAAAAAGCCTGTGCCCGGCAGTCATGAGGCCCTGGGTTCCATCCCTAGCACTGAAAATGATTAATAAAATAAAATAAAATTGAGCTCAAATCTACAGAGAGCTCCAGACACAGCGCAAAGAACTTTCCCCTGAGCTGTTCAAGAGTAGGTCGTGACAGCCGGACTCTCGCCCCAAACGCTTAAGAGGATTTCCTACAAACAAGGTGCTTCTTCTCCCACAAATCACCAGCAAGGCTGCCCGAGGCAGGGAGCGCCAGGACTCAGGCGCCCCCAGGGCTCCTCCACTGTCCCCTCTGGCCCTTGCATAAGGAGATTAGCCCAGTTGGGACCACAGACTGCACTGAGTTGGCACCGGGTGTCTTCTGTCCCATTGGCCCGCTATGTTCCTGGCTCCTGCGAAGGCTCGGGCCACGCCCTCCAGGGAGCCCTGGGCTTGCCTGAGGTCCCATCACAGTTAGATGTGGGTTGTGTCTTCATGGGGACAAGTCACAGAAGTGGCCTCAAGTCAGCTCGGCAACTCCCGGACGGGGTCCACTATGGTAGCTCCACAGGGGTACAGCAGCCAGTGGCCGGTGGGCACGCGCCCTGCGCCTCACGCCTCACACTGTGCGGAAACTGGCGGGGAGCTCGGAGGCTGTGCAGGGCGCCAAGCCCTCTCGGAAGCCCCCATCCCGAACTTACTTCCCAGGTTCAGGCGCAGGCTGTTTGTGGACTCGGATCTGTGGCTTTGGCCGCTGGGCCACCCTCCTCTCTGGAGCCCCGCTTTGTCTGGCAGGCTCTCTGCATGCCTCTCCCTGGACGCCCCCGTGCTAGCTCCACAGGGCCCCTTCTCCATGCCTGCAGCCTCTCACAGGTACAAAGGGCGTAGAAACCCAGGTCTGTCATGGGGCATGCTCACTCCTAGGGGGCCCCTGCCCTCAGGCCCGGGCACAGCCAGACAGTGTTGTCCAGGCCACCCGCGTGCATGCACACCTGCAGTCCAGGCCTCACAGTCACGCACAGCCCTCGGGCTCCAAGCCTGCGTGCCTGGGGTCTGGGTTTCCCTACGTGCCCCTCCTGCTTGTGGCCCTCAGGGCGGGGCCCGACCCCACACATCCCCAGCATCCCGTCTCCAACACTCCTGGGGCCCACGGAGTCCTCTGCACCCTTCCTGTGCCTTCCTCACGGTGGAGCTCGAGGCTCCTCCCTGCACCCCGTCTGGGCCCGCAGCACCCCCTCGCTGGCCAGACTCAACAGACTTAGGATTGAATTACTCAAGATGGAAAAGGAGAGCTGGGCGTGGTGGCGCACGCCTGTCATCCCAGCGGCTCGGGAGGTGGACGAGGGAGGATCGTAAGTTCGAGACCAGAGGCAGTCTGTGTAACTTAGCGAGACCCTGTCTCAAAAACGTTAAAGAAAAATGGGCTGGGGGTGCAGCTCAGTGGTCCAGCACTTGCAGAGCATGCAGGCGCGAGGCCCTGGGTTCAAGCCCCGTACTGAAAAAAAAAAAAAAAAAAAAAAAAAGGAAAAGGAGAACCTCAGAGAGGACACGCCCTGGGAGGGACCCAGTGAGAGACTGAACTGTACCCCGAGAGCTGGCCGAACCCCGAGGGAAGAAGGGGGACATTCCTCTGCCAGTCCAGATGCCTTGCCGCCTCCCGCTCCTCTGTGTGTCTCATGCAGAGACCTTGCGTAGCGCTGTGGTCTGGGGACACCAGCCCACCCCGCACACCCACTGCGTGGCTCTGGACAGGCGCTCTGATGGCTGGGTGAACGTCCACTTCCATCTACTGTTGGGGGCCCGAAACCATGTGACATCTTTTTGTACCATGTTTTTCTGGGACATTCCCTCTCTATGACATGATTCCTGGGAAAAGAATTTATAGCACAAACTTCCCTTTTAAATACGGCTCTTGTGCTACCCGGCCGTGATTAACCACACATAACAGGCAGCGGCACCCCACAGGGCAAGGAGACTTCCAGAAATTCTCGCCACCCATCCTGCCACGTTTCTGGGAAGGCTGAATCGGCGGCAGAGGGCACCTTGATTTTTCAAATTGTGGCACGATAAAGGTTGATTCTTCACGGATCCCACGTGATGCGCACTCAAAGCCATTTGTCCGATAGATGAGAGAGAAATCACTGAGGCCGATTCTGACACTCACCGAGATGGTTCTGTGCATTGAGAAAGAGAAAGAAAGGGCAGGCAGGCAGGCAGGCAGGCAGCCTGACCTCCTCTCACTGCGCTGGCGCCTCTAGGTTCCCAAATCCACGGCGGGGAGCTGTGTGAGCCACGGGCCTGGCGCCCACTGTGTCCACCCCGCAATCATCCGCACCTGCTGCATGAGTCAATGGGCCTAAATTACGGGGGCTGAGGCAGACACCCCACCGAGAACAAGGAACACAAAAGGCCTCTGTGCTTCAGGCTGTGGGTGGGAATTACAAAAGGTTAAGAGACTAAATATAAAAACCCTTTGAATATAAAATCAATGTGCTTTGTTGCTGAAATCTGGGTGCTGTAATTTATCCAAAATAGGGTTTGCAATATCTGGCAATAGTCCACGTCTAAGAAATCGTCTTTTCTGCGTGTCGAAATGCAAATCATCTATTGGAAACTTAAAAACAATTAAACAACTGAAATATTTCATATCAACAGAATAATGAAATACTGCATTTTGCAATTACATATTACTGACATTGGGCCTCTGGAAGGAGAAAGCAATTTCCCTCTTTGTTTTACTTCTTTGTATAAGTGAAAATCAAGTTTTCAGAGGGTCTGTTTTCTCAATTGCCATGGGGTCTGAGAGGAAGAGGCCCCAGAGCCCGAGCCCCATTCCGGCAGGCATAGGGGGCAGCAATGCTGGGGATGGGCAGGGTGAGGCCAGAGCAGCCTCAGCCCACCTGGCTGCCCCCAGGACTCTGTCTACAGCCTGGGGGCTGATTCCCCGCCTCTTCCATGGGGGGTGGAACCAGGCTGTGGGGGCAGGGCTTCATGGGCTCCTCCCACCGCACAGAGGGGTCTACCTCCACACTGCGGGCCGCAGTGTCACGCTCCAGGCTGAGAGGCAGGGGCCAGGGAATGCCCGTGGCCACCACCTTTCAGTCCAGAGGAGCTGGGCGCCCACAGAGTGGTATGCAAGTCCAGATGGGGACAGAGTGCCACTTCCCCTGGCGGGAGGCCCTCGGGCTTCAGGAACACACTGAAACCGACCACCGCCTTACACGTGCACCGCTGCCGGCTCTGCCTCAGCTCAGGTCTGCCTCGTGCGCGACGCTTCTCTCCGGGGCTCCGGGGCCTCCTCCAGCCTTCCCTCTGCAAGCAGCCCGGCCTCCCGGCCGCTGGGCTGCTGCTGGGAACGGAACCCTCCGAGTGCACACAGGACGTGAGAACGTGTGTGCACATGCACATGTGCGTGAGCAAACACGGGTTGCGTTTGTGCGTGCATGTGTACGTGCACGTGTATTGCATGTACACGTGTGTGCGAGTGTGCATGAACAAATGTGTGCGCGCGATGCACGTGTATTGCAGGCACAGGTGTGTGTGCATGTGTGCGTGAACAAACCTGTATGCGTATGTGCACATGCATGTGTATTGCACGTGCAGGTGTGCGTGTGCATGCGTGCGTGCATGTGTGTATGTGCAGGTGTGCATGCATGCATGCGTAGAGCCTTCTGCTGGCCCAACACACTGTCTTCCAGCATGTGCGTGCAGTGGATCCCCTCTGGCCTGCCTTGCTGCCAGCCTGCCCTGCACCTGCGTGACCCACTGCCCCCTGACCCCAGGCTCCACGTCTCCCTCAGGCTCCCGCAACATGAGTTCCAGCCAGGACCACCGGGGCGCCCCACATGTCGGTGGTCACGGAGCCGAGCTCCAACCGAGAATGGCTCTCCCTGCTCCCCGCTGGCGTTTCCCACGCAGCCCGATTGCCACTGGTGCTGGGCTCCAGCTGCAACGTCGGTGGGCCCATCGACCACGGCTCCCATAGTCCCGTGGTGCCACAGGCTGGGCTTGCACAGCCTTGCAGAGGGGTGGGTGCCACAGATGGGGCAACCTGAGTGACAGGCGCAGAGTCGGGGTGTGGCGTCTGGCTCCTCACGTTCATCCCGCAGAGGCACTGGAGACCCTCTCCGGCATCGATCGATGCACCCAGCGAGGCCCAAGGTGGGAACCTGAGGTATGGAATTTCTGTCCAGCAAAGATGGTGGTGTCCCTTCTTCCCATCTTTGATAACACAACCTGATCTTCTCTGACCCGTTGTCCTCATCTCCACGTGGCCTTGTGCGGCTGTTTATCCATGGTCTGCCCTATGCTTCCTCCTTCCTGCCAGTTAGAACAGGCGTGTGATGGCTGGAGCATGTGCAGCTATCCAGGAAGATGAGGTGGCACGTGAAGATGAGATAGTAGCAGGATAGGAAACGGGAACAGGGGTCTGCAGTGACTGGGGACAGACTGTACCCCTTCCTCTGGGCTTTTGTATGATGGAAGTAAACATCAACAGATTCGAAGCCATTATTGTGTTGTCTGCTAAAAGCAGCCGTACCTCATCCTAAGGCACAGCCTGCTCACAGTGAAGCCAGATTTAGCAGACACTTCTGTCGGCCCCCTGCCCCATTTGGATCAGCCAGAGCGGGGGACTGTGGGGCCAAGGTCCTGGTCTCTGGCTGTGCTTGCTTCCTGGGTGTGGGTGGAGTGTCTGTGCTCACTTCCATCTGCTGCCCTGGAGCTCCATCCTGAGTGGACGCAGCAGGAAGCAGCTCTGCAGGGCTTCTGGGCCTGTTCGTTTTAAGCCTTGGGATGAACTATCTTTTTTTTTTGGTACTGGGGGTTGAACCCAGGGCCTCGCGCCTGTGTGCTCTGCAAGTGCTGGACCACTGAGCTGTACCCCCAGCCCGTTTTTTTACTTTTTGAGACAGGGCCTCGCTAAGTTACACAGACTGCCTCTGGTCTCGAACTTGTGATCCTCCTGCCTCCGCCTCCCCAGCCACCGGGATTACAGGCGTGCACCACCATGCCCGGAGGGATGATTTATCTTTTGACCCGAAGCTCTGTGGGCTGTTGTCTCCGTCCAGCTTGAGTGACCTGTCCACATGGCTGGTGGCCGGCGGGGTGAGTGGACGTTCCCCCAGATGGTCAAGCACAGGCGGCAGCACCTGCTCATCCAGAGTCCGTGGCACTTGGTCCCACCTGGCAGAGGTGGTGGCTCAAGGTGCAAAGGGATGCAGCTGCCCCTCAGCCTCCGACTCCCAGCGTCAGAAACCACAGGGTTCAGCAAAGACTCGCAGGCCCTTGGCGAAGGTCTGCCTGTAAGGGAGGGACGCCAGAACCATGCCAGGGGCATGCTCGAGAGGAACACGGCTGCTGTCTGGTTGTTTCTGAGCAACTGGTAAGGATACGATTCTTTGTTTACTTCTCTGTATTGTATGTGTGGAGACTGCTTTGGAAGGCTGCGTTTGGCCCTCTTTCCGGATGATGGATAAAGGAAGCAGCTTCAGTGTCCCCTCTGGCTGTTTCCAGGGTCTTGCTTGGCCCTGCAGGGTCTGGCGTGGCTGGGTGCCTGCTGGCCAGGTGGGACCTGCCCTCCAGCTCCCTCACAGCCACCTGGAGCCGTGTGCGCCATGCTCTCCGGCTGACTGAGGAGGGAGGGGCTCCAGGGATTGCCCTGGTGTTGGGGAGCATGGGGCTGGGCCCCTGGCTTGGGGCTTTCTGCCCCAGGCTGTCACCTCCACACCTCCTGGCCAGGAGAGAGGAGGCCACTGCCCTTTGGCCAAAGCATGTGTCCAGCGTGTGCTCTCACTCTGGTGGGCCCTGTCCTCCCCAAGGTGGAGCTGAACTTTTGAAACGACTTCATGACTCTGCAGAACGCCTGGAGAGGACAGACACAAGGCCAGAATGACCCCTCACCACTCAAGAGGCTCAAGGCCAGGTACAGCACATGCAGGGAGCTGGAGGCATGGGGGGCTCCCTTGCCAGCACCCTGTGGTCACCAGGGCAGAGCAGGGGTGAAGGCCCACGGTATGGGGCAGACTCAATGGGAGAAAGGAACTGGAAGGGAGAGCTCATTTTGAATGCTACGTGGCGAGAAGGAAGGACGGCTCCCTGGGTCATGGTGTCAGAGCAGAAGCCCCGCCACGGTGCCCCGAGCAGGATGGTCTGCAGAAGAGATGACAGCGAGCGAAGGGAGGGGGGAGGCGTGCCCTGTCCACGTCCACTGCGGGCCACCTAGAAGTGGGAGGCCTTCCCTGGCCCTCCCTGGCCTGTAGGCCTGGTCCGGTGCCGTGCCTACCAGGGATGCAGATTCCACCCATGATGCATGTATCACGGGAGTCACCCGCCTGGGCATTGTGCTCCAGGGCCCGGTCCCAGGGGCCTCAGTGGCACTGAGGAACTCCCTGGGAGGACGGAGGGAGCACGCGCTGCAGCCCTTGAGGTGCCACGTTGTTTAGCAGTTCAGCCTCCAGTGGGCCCCAAAAGCTCAGAACTGCCTGCTTGAGGCCCCTTCCCAGCCTGTTGGGGATTTTTAAAGCACCCCATAAATAGGGTCCCTCTAACCAGCATGAGGGGCTAACATTCAGGCTACATTCTACTCACTCCTTTATCCCTGCTCCCATCGAGTGAGCAAAGGTAGCCCCTGACCAGCCTGACCAGCCTCAACCACCTCAATTTTGATTGGCTACCCCTAGCATCTCAGTTAAATAACTGCCCCAATCTGGCAGGTGGGCTGGGATTTAGCTCAGTTGGTAGAGCGCTGCGCTGCAGTCTCTGAGGTTCCAAGTTCAATTCCCAGCACAGCAAAAATGGGAGAAGGGCCTGGCAATCCACTCCCAAGGTAATCCCGAAACAGTCAGCCATTGAAAACTCTATGAGGGTCGCTATGAGTCAGATATTTACTCGACGGCACCTAACAATAACACCTGGCAGATATGACAGTTTACCTGCTGTATCTGTCAGGAATGTGCCCTGATTGGCTGCTCCGGGTACACCCCCCCCCCCAGGAGCCTATATAAGCAAGCTCCTGGACCCCACCTGGACCTTCTTGTTTTTACCTGCTATGGGACCCCATCACCTGACCCAGTGCTCCCCAATCCTGTGGAAGACCACCTAGCAAGCCGACGACTCAAGATCAGGGGCCTCGAAGCGCCGAAGGCTACAAGCAAGCCACAGACAGCCTCCCAATTCCTCCCATCCTTGGGAAGGAGGGAGGCAGAGAAGGCGAGCTGCAAGAGTCAAGACCGCCGGACCTCCAGCCCAGCAGAACACCAACTGCTTGTAGCTGTGCCTTTAAGGCTGAGCTGTACCACCAGTGAGCCTGTAGCATTCTATGCTGCAGGCTCAGAGCTAGCACTTGAGCACTTGACAGGGGCTGCTTGCTGGTTGCTCCTCACTTGGGGAGCAACCCAATAAACCTTCCTTTTCCTGTTTCCCACAGAAGGTCTCCCGAGGTCCTTCTTTGGAGCCTCCGGCCACTACACCAACCTGGTCCAGTGGGTCCCCGATACCCACTTGGTGTTAGGGCAGGCTCTGACCTCTGCCGGGCCTGAGCAGAACCCCGACAATGGCCCTTTACCCTGCCTGCTGTGACTGAAATGTGGGCAGAGCTGATCTGCCTGTCCCACGGGACCAAGCCCTGGACAGGACAGAGCTCCTGCTACGGGTCCTGGGGGTGGTGATGACTGCTGCCTGTGAATTTTCCCATGCGAGAAATACCCAGTTCTAAAGAGAGTGAGAACAGGCAGATAGAGGCCCCTCCCTGGCCCCCAGAGCCTCCTTGGCTCAGTCAACCCAGGCGCAGACGGGAGCCCAGGGAGAGTCCTTGCGTCCAGCCTGACCCCTCCTGCAAGGCCTGGGTGGGGGGTGACCACATGGCTCCGCTGGCCCTGGGAGTTGGAGGCTGCTACCCCCACTCTGCAGTAGAGGAAACCGAGGCATGGAGAGTCTGGCTATAGACAGTGGGAAGGAGCGCTGGGCGTCACGTAGCGGGTCCCGGTATGCTCCGCCAAGGCTGTGTGGGGCTCCCAACGGGGAACCAAGACACCTGCAGAGGCCAGAGCCAGACCAGCAGCCAGGCTTGAAGCTCCGCAGTCCTCCTGAAAGCTGAGGGACTCCCCAGGTGCTTTCTCTAGACGCCTGTGGCCTGCACAGCACTAGGTGCCTTGTGGGTACCTACTGTGGACCTGGGCTGGGTCCTGAGACTGAGCCACTGGACACAGAGAGGCAGAGGTGGGGGACTGTGCCAACCGGTCAAAGTCGCAGACAGAGGCTCGTGTGTGGAAGTGACGAGGACCGTGGGGGCCGGCAGACGCGTGCTGCCTGGGAGGGCCTTGAGCGAGCCCTACGCTCTGGGGCCTGGTTTCCACCACAGTCTCGGTACTTGGCTCTGGACATCTCTTCAGTGGACCGGGCGGCACCCGGTGCGTGTTATTTCCACACAGAGATAGGACAGCCATTCCGCAACGTGGTGTGAGTGGCTTCTTTTGCTCAAGTGGAGGCAGGACAAGGGGGATAGGGGTTAGGGTCCCATTCTGGGGCCCCTGGACCCATAGACCCTCCAGGCCTGACCAACTTGATTTCCTGCCAGGGACGCAGGGATTGGCACCTGCCAGGTCCTGCAGCTCCCCCACAGGGAGGGAGCCCAAGGCCCCTCTCTCCCCTGACAGGATTGCCTTCAGGTTTGGCGTGGACAGGAAGCCACAGTCTCGCGCTCTTCTCAGGGTTAGGGTTAAAGCACTATGTGGCCAAATCACCACCTTATCAGAGGAACCCTAGCCATCCCTGCGAAGACAGACTCATGCTCTGGGCCCTGGCTGCCAGCCTGTGGGGTTTCTGGGTAGAAAAATGGGAGAACAGGCACCCCAAAGGCCCAAGACCCTGGAACACCATCTCGCTGACCTTCCTGCCCTTCTTCTGCAGTGTGGAGGTGGAGAAGGGCTGGGCAACCAGCTAGGACCACCAACTGCAGAGGGGGTGGCAGGCGGCCACAGCTGGGGAACGTAGAGGGCCACTGTGCCACCCAGGCCGTGGGAAGCTCACAGCATCTGGAGGCGACGAGGCCATGGGTTCCCCATAGGGTGGGGGAGGTGGGGCACCTCAGGGTAGCCTGACTGGACTGTGCATGAGTCTCGTGGAGTGGAGGCAAGGCTGGGAGGAGACGTGGCCACGCCCAGTGGCCCTCAGCAGGCGCAGTGGAGCACGGAGGTGGGTCCTACGGGCTGCCCCTCCCTGAAGTACCCTGCAATGGCCAGGGACATCCTATCAGGGCTGGGGGAGGTGACAGGCTCCTGGCTTGGTGCCCCCTCTCTACTTACTCTCAGGCCTGGGTGTTTCTGTAGCTTTCCGATCACCCTGCTTGGCTCTGCGCCCCAGAGTCTGCAGCCCCTGAAAGCAGGGCCAGGCCTCGATCCCAAACGTGGGGCTGGAGGACCCTGGCTGTCAGCCCAGGTCAGAGCAGGCCAAGGGCCCCACCCACAAGGTGTGCAGGAGTCTGCCTGGAGGGCCCCGGCCGTGTGTCTGAACCTTCCCACTCCTTCTGACAGTGCCCAGAAGGACTGTCGCGCAGGCCCGCGGCAAGGAGGGCGCGTGTGACTGCGCAGTCCCTGGGTGCCTGGCCCTGGCCTCCAGAGCCCAGCTCCAATCGCATGCTCGCTAACATGGATGCTCACGAGGCTGCTCCGTGGTCCCACATGACGGTGCCAGCCGGGGGTTCACAACGTACGGAGTTGTGGGAGGACTCGGCATCGCTGAGCACAGGAGGCTACGGTAGCGCAGTTTTGATCCAACCCCGAGCCCTAGCACCCACTTCCATGAGTAAACTCACAGTGGCCCGTGGCAAAGTGGCCACCAGCCCCACGGGAGTGCCGTTCCACCTACCCCAGCCTGGAGTGGGGGCGGGGCCACATCTCCACGGAGAACCGAGTCAAGACACGAGCGGGGAGGGACCGGGCAGAAAGCAGGCAGCACCTGTCACTGGGGAGGGCCTGGACTCCCCTCAGAACCGCCAGGGGCAGTGGCCACTGTGGCTCGCAGGCAGCGGGAGGTGGTAAGTGTTCCGCCCTGGTTGGCCTCGCTGATAGCCCCGAGGAGGCCGTGCTGGGAGCCGGCCCCCAGCCTGCCCGCCGGGCCTGGCACACCCAGCTGTGCTGCTCGGATCGCACCGTACGACTTGGCTCGAGAGGCGCTGCTCATCTCCCCTGGCCGCTGGGTTTGCCCGCCACGCACACGGGCCACCGGGCCATGGGGGAGCACGCCCGCCTGCCTGCTGCCCTGCAGAGGGGTCCTGGCTCCTCCAGCCTGCTTGGGACCGGGCCCCATCTATCCCCGGCTCCTGGTTTTCCCCAGGTCCACTGTGCCTGGTCTCAGAGGGAGCTCTGTCTCCCTCCCACCCAGGCCAGGCTCCCTGTCACCCACACTCCTCACGGCGCCCGCTGCCAGCTGATTTGTCAATGCTACTCACCAGGCGGGCCACTGGGTGTGTCCCCCTCGCCACAGAAGCCTTGTGAGTCTGGTGCCGGCTCCAGGTGTGCCACGGAGTGGGAGGGGTCAGCTCCAGCATCTTCCGCAGCAGCCCTGGGCTCCGGCCCCCAGGACGCGGGGCCGGACAGAGGGTAGGAGATGCAGTCGAACCCACTGGGGAGGAGAGGGTGCCATAGTGAGGCCAGAGGGCAGGAGGGCCCCGGGCTGCACATCGCGGCCTGGGACCCAGCATGTGGCCCAGGCAAGGTGTCTGGGGAGCATATTCAGCCACTTCCAGGGGGGTGGGCAGGTCGCCCAGAGAAGTCTGCTGGGCTGGGGCCAACTGAAGCCCAGGAGAAGAAGGGGCAGCTGGTGTCCTCCTGCCTGCTCCCAGGACCACCAGGCACTTGGCTCCGGGCAGACCTCCCCTCACTGCTCAGCCTGGCTGCCTGCCAGTGCCGTCCCCATCGAGCTGGTCAGTCCCTGTGCAGGGCAGTGTGTGGGCCAGGGAGGAGCAGGGCCTCCCTGCAGTGAGTCCCCGCACAATGGAAGAGAGGCCTCTGCCCCTCCAACCCCGGGACAGACGCCAGCGGCGTCACCCTCACTCACAATGGGGTCTGGATGGGCGTCCGCCGGTGGTCTTCGTCTACCTTGAAAAAGCTGACCTCGGAGTAGGCTGGGAGCTGCACATATCTGACCCCCGCTGAGATCCTCAGGACCCGGCCGCTCTCATCTGGCAGGGGAGGCAGGCCCTTAGGCTGTGCAGCACAGCAGATGGGCAGGGGCTCAGCGGACCCCGCTCTGGGGGCAGGGCTTGGGGTGGCGGCACCGCTGCCCTCCCGCTTCTCACTCATGGTGACCACACTGGACTTTCTCTGCTGGTCACTAGGAGTGACCCTGGCTGAACTGCCTTGGGTGTGTCCCTTGCACAGAAACCTTGTACCACCTGGCCCTGGCCCTTGCCAGGGTCAAGCCTTGTCCACCTGGCCCTGGCCCTTGCCAGGGTCAAGCCTTGTCCACCTGGCCCTGGCATCTCTGGGGCCTCCTCTCTCCATCCCTGGGGCTACTTCTGTTCCCCCACTTGGAAACTCCAGCTCTGGGCCTCGGTTTCCCCTGGGCCGTCTCGCACTGGCTAATCACCTACATCCTTAAAGGGCCCTGGGCTGGTTAGGGCCATGGGGTGCCTGCGGGAGGGCCTGTTTCCACTGCAGTCCTCACCAACCTGGCCGGACATCACTGCTCTTCCTGCCCATCTACAACCCTGACCTTGGGGGATGGGCTCAATCCCACTCACCCCAGTATCAATGCAGGGCCTGGCACACAGTCTGTGACCACCAAATATTTAGTGACTGGGCACATACGGCTGCCAGACCAGCTGTGCCAGGTACAGGTGCTCACAGCCCCATGCTCCTGACGGTGAGAGACCTCAGGCTGCAGGCAGCTCTGGAGGACGGGGCCCAAGGGGTAGATACCAGTGTCCTTCTGAGTCACTGAGCACAGGCTCACCTGCCCTACAGTGGAACCTCTAGAGATGAAGAATACAGTGCATGAGATGAAGAGCACACTGGATGTGATCCAAAGCAGATTAAACACTACAGAAGAAAAGGCGTGCCAGCTTGAAAGTACAGCTGTAGAGATCATCCAAAATTAAACACAGAGAAAAATACTAAAAATGAAGGGGGAGAAAGGAAGGGAGGACAGGATAGAGGGAACCAGTGAATGGTGGGACAATTTCAAGCACTGAGTAGTACATGGAGAGGCAGTGACAGGAAAACTATTGGAAGAAATGATGGTTGAAAAGTTTCCAAATTTGATGAAAATGATAAACCTACAGATGCAAGAATCTCAACTCCAAGCACAATGCACATGAAGAAAATGTTCCCCCATCACATCATGATAAAACTGTGTAAACCTGTAACAAAGGAAAAATCTTAAAAGCAGCCACAGTAAAGGGACATATTTGTACAGAGAGACAGAGAATTGGAGGACAGCAGACCTTCTGCCTGAGATAATGTAAGCAAGAGGACAATGGAGTAACTCCTTTACAACACTGATGATGAACTAGAATCAGACAGCTTGGGAAAATATCTATCCAAAATTAAAGTAAAATTGAGACTTCCCAGACATACAAGCGCTGAGAGAATCCATCAACAGCAAGCTTGTTCTGCAAGAACTGTCAAAGATTAAGTCCTCAGGCAGTAGGAACACGATACCAGGTAGAAACAGATGTCCTGGACAGAATGAGAGGAACAAGGAATGGGCAGCAAGTATGTGGGTAAACAATTTTATTTTTCCTATTTATTAAATACTAACTAAATGAGAATGGGAGAAGGATGTGGCAACTCACTCCTGAGGCAATCCCGAAATAATCAGCCACTGAAAACCCTACGAGGGTCGCTATGAGTCAGACATGACTCAGCGGCACCTAACAACAACAACAACAACAACAACAACAACAACAACAACAACTCAATGAGAAGTGGTCTTTTCAACAAAAATAGTAACACTGCATGGTGGAGTTTATTGTATATGTGAGTGTAAAATGTATGAGACCAATAGCATAGAGATTGGGAGTAGAGAAAAATACACTGTTGTTAAATTCTAACATGTGGAACAAAACGGAATCACTTGAAATTGGTCATGATAAAGTAACAATGTACATTGTGAACCTTAAAGCAACCCTCAAATTACAAAAAAGAGGTGTCATCAAGGAGGCCACAGGCAAGACAAAATGGAATCATAAAAATATTCAGTTCACACCAGATAGAAACAGGGTATGAAGGGGAAAAATAGCTGGGCAAATTAAAAAAATAGTAGGATGGCAACTTTGCACCTACTATGTCGATAGTTACGTGAATGCTATGAACATTTCAATTAACAAGTAGAGATTAGCTGGGTGTGGTGGCACACACCTGTGATCCTAGCACTCTGGAGTGGGAGGCAGGAGGATCTCGAGTTTGACCCCTCCATCCTCTATAAGAAGATTGATTCCAGATGGATCACAGGCCTACATGGAAGAGATAAACTAGAAAATTCTTAGAAGAAAACACAGGAGTGAGTCTTCACAATCCTGGGCGAGGCACCATCCTCTTGGCTAGGACACCGAAAGCATTTTCCTCTGGTGCTTCTAGGCTTTTGATAAACTGGGCTTCATTAACACAGACAGCACTTGTGTTCCAGGAGATGCCACTGAGAAACTGCAAGATGCCCACAAAATGGAAAACAAAAAATTGCAAGTCAGATATGTAAGAAAGCCTGAATCTAGAATATATAAAGATCTCTTAATAACTCATGATAAAAAATTAAGTGACCCTATTTTAAGAATAGGAAGAGGAACTGAGTGTAGTGGCTCATGCCTGTCATCCCAGTGACTCAGGAGGTGGAGGCAGGACCGCAAGTTCAAGACCATAGGTGGCCTACATAACTTAGCAAGACCCTGTCTCAAAATAAGAAGTAAAAAATGGGCTGGAGGTGCAGCCCAGTGGTACAGCACTTGCAAAGCATGGGTAAGACCCTTGGTTCAACCCCAGTACCGTGGGGGGGGTGGGGGGGAAAGGCAGTCCAAAGACCTGTGTAGATATTTCCCCAGAGATGGCACACAAATGGTGAATAGGCACATGGAAAGATGTTCGGTGTCTGTGTGAGTCACCGTTCCCATTGCTGTGACAAGTACCTGATTAGACCAACTTAACAGGAGGCATGATTTAGTCTGGCTCATGGTTTCAGAGAATTTCCTCCATCACGGTGGGGACGGCGTGGCAGAGCTGAGCAATTCGCATCGTGGAAGCCAGAAACCAGAGAGGGAGGAAAGGCCTGGGGACTCAGGGTAGACTGCAAAGGGCCGTCCTCAGGGACCTATGCCTCCAGAGAGTGAGGATAGGCCTAGGGACTCAGGGTAGACTGCAAAGGGCCGTCCTCAGGGACCTATGCCTCCAGCTAGGCCCCACTTCCCAAAGTGTCCACAGCCTTCCAAAATGGCGCCATCAGCTGGGGAGCAGGCATTCAGCATACGGGCCTCTGTGATATATGTCATATTGTAATCACAACAATATCATGAATTTTTAGGGAAGTGCAAATCAAAACTACAATAAGGGACCACTGTACACCCACAAGGATGTTTACACCAAAAAGACAGATAATAACAAATGCTGGTGACAATGTGGGAGCAACTGGAAAGTTATCCATTGCTTGTGGGAATGTGAAGTAGAACAACTGAGAGAAAGACGACACATTCAGACTGACAAGGAAGATGTAAAATTGTATTTATTTGCAGACAACGAGATCCTATGTAAATAGAAAGTCCTAAGGAATCCTCAGAAAAATTACCAGAGCTAATAAATGACATAGTCAAGTAAAAAATCTAAGAGTAATATATAAAAATCAACTGCAGACCAGGCGCTATGGGGCACACCTATGATTTCAGCAACTTTGGAGGCTCAGGCAGGAGGATCAAGAGTTCAGGCCAGAGCTGGGCGTGGTGGGGTGCACCTGTAACCCCAGCGGCTCGGGAGGCAGAGGCAGGAGGATCGCAAGTTCGAGACCAGAGGCAGTCTGTGTAACTTAGTGAGACCCTGTCTCAAAATAAAAAAGTAAAAAAAAAAAAATGGGCTGGGGGCGCAGCTCAGTGGTCCAGCACTTGCAGAGCATGCAGGCCCAAGGTCCTGGGTTCAACCCCCAGTACTGCAAAAAAAAAAAAAAAAAAAAAAAAAAAAAAAAAAAAAAAAAAAAAAAAAAAAAAAAAAAAAAAAAAAAAAAAAAAAAAAAAAAAAAAAAAAAAAAAAAAAAAAAAAAAAAAAAAAAAAAAAAAAAAAAAAAAAAAAAAAAAAAAAAAAAAAAGGGGTTCAGGCCAAAACTTAGGGAGACTCTGTCTCAAAAAACAAAAACAAAAACAAAACAATAAAAAAAGGGCTGGATGTCCAGCTCAGCAGTAGAATACTTCCCTAGCATGTGCAAGGCTTTGGGCTCAACCACCAGTACTGAAGAAAAACAAAACAAAACAAAACAAAAAACACACACATATATAAATTAATTAAAAAAATAAATTGCAGTCTAGCAATTTTAAAATGAAGAAAGTCCTATTTATAATAGCACAGAAGAATATAACAAATTCACCAGTAATTATTAACAATCACACTAATACAACAATCATAATCAAGTATCCCATAATAAATAGCAAATCATAAATGATTTATTAATGTATTTAACAACAGAGGTGACAGACGTGTGCATGGAAAATAACAAGTCCTGAGGAGAGGAAACCGTAATCCAGCTAAACAAAGAGCGGCTTCGCGCCTGTGAGTGGGAAGACTGAGGGTGAATGGGGGCTGTCCTTCCCAGAGCATGTTCTGTGCTCCCGTCAAAAGCCCAGCAGCTTTTTGTTGTTGCAGAAATTGACAAGCTGGCCCTAAACCTTACACAGGAATACAATGGTCCTAGAGCGACCAGACCATTTTGAAAACGAAGAACAAAGCTGGAGGTCTCTTCAATTACCAAGTGCAGTAAAGGCTAAGATAACTAAGATAGTGAGGTATATCCCAAGGCGAAACCACTCTTACGCTTAAATGATTTTCAACTAAGAGACCAAGACAATTCAATGGGGAAAGAATAGTCTTTTCAATGAATGGTGTTGGAACATGGAATCAGATTTTTATGTTACCCACAAAAAATAGCTAAAATGGATCATAGACTTAAATGTAAAAGGTAAAACTATAAAACTTCTAGAAGAAAATAAGGAGAAATCTTTGTGAATTTGGGTTAGGTAGAAACTTCTTAGGCACAGGACCAAAACTAGGATCCATAAAAGAAAAAGTTGGCAAGTTGGACTTTATCAAAAATTAAAAACTTTTACTCTGTAGAAGATGGCATCAAGAAAAGGAAAAGAAGCTATAGATTGAAAGAAAGCACTTGCAAAAAAAATCTGATAAATGACTTGTATCCAGAGCACATAAAGAATTTATAATACGAAGCTGGCCATGGTGGTGCACGCCTGTAATCCCAGTGACTTGGGAGGCAGAGGCAGGAGGATTGCAGGTTTGAGGCCAGAGGCAGCCTCTGTAACTTAGTGAGTCCTTGTCTCACTTTAAGAAATAAAAGAGGGGCTGGGGGTGCAGCTCAGTGGCAGAGCACTTGCAAAGTATGTGCAAGGCCCTAGGGTCAGCCCCCTAGTACTGCCAGAAAACAAAAAAGAACTCGTAACTCAAAAATAAGAAAACAGCCTGATTTTTTAAAGATGGGTGTAATATTTGCATAGATAGGTCTTCAAAGAAGATACGAAAAGGGATGATGAGCACCTGTAAGGCAAACTCACCAGGAGACACCACCTCACACCCACAGACCAAGTGCTGGCAGGAGGTGGAGAAATCAGAACCCTCACACATTGCTGTAGTGATCGTTACAGGGGCCACCGTTTTGGAAAACATTTGGCAGTTTCTTTAAATGTTCGCTGAACACACGATCCAGCAATCCTGCTTGTAGGTATGTATCCAAGGGAAATGGAAACATACATTTACACAAAAACTTGTACTGTGTTCACAGTAGCACGCTCCTTCCTTCCTTCCTTTCTTTCTTTCTTTTTTTTTTTTTTTTGTGGTACTGGGGGTTGAACCCTCAGGACCTGCATGCTCTGCAAGTGCTGGACCACTGAGCTGTGCCCTCAGCCCATTTTTTTACTTTTTTGAGACAGGGTCTCACCAAATTGCGCCGACTGCCTCTGGTCTTGAACTTGCGATCCTCCTTCCTCTGCTTCCTGAGCCACTGGGATCATAGGCATGCGCCACAGTGCCTGGCTATTTCTTTATTTATTTTGTGGTACTTGGGGGTTGAACCCTGGGCTTTGCACATACTTTGCAAGCACTCCACCACTGGGCTGTACCTCCAGCCCTTTATTTATTTATTTATTTATTTATTTATTTATTTATTTATTGGTGGTACTGGAGGTTGAACCCATGGCCTCGTGCTTGCATGCTTTGCAAGTGTCATACCACTGAGCTACACCCTCACTTTTTGAGACAGAGTCTTGCTAAATTTTCTCCAGAACAGTTCTCTCCAGAACAGCTCCGGCCCTCCAGGAAGACCCTTCGCTCCTGCTATGACCCCTTCCCCACCGCTCACCCTGGCAGCCCCGATCAGTTTTCTGTCTCTGTGATTTGCCTTTCTGAACACTTTAGCGCAGCGGAGCATAAAAGATCCTTCACTCCTGCTCTGACCCCGTCCCCACCACTGGCAGCCCTGGCAGCCCCTGCTCGGTTTTCTGCCTCTGGTCTTGAACGTGCCATCCTTGTGCCTCTGCTTCCCGAGTCACTGGGATTACAGGTATGCGCCACTGCACCCGGCGATCCATTTTTTATTTTTTATCGAGACAGTGTCTCACTAAGTTACTCAGGCTGTCTCTGGCCTTGAACCTGTAATCCTCCTGCCTCCACCTTCCGAGTTGCTGGGATTACAGGCATGAGCCACTGTACCCAGCATAATAGCACTATTTGTAATCAGCCCAAAGTACAAATGGGCTGGGATGTTGCTCAGTTGGTAGAGTGCTGCTCCGCGCTGTCTGAGGCCTTGGGTTTGATCCCTAGCATCTCAAAAATGGGAGAAGGACATGGCAATCCACTCCCAAAGCAATCTCAAAACAATCAGCCATTGCAAACCCTATGAATGGCAGAGAAGCACTGACATAGTGCCAGGCACGGCACAATGTCAGGGAGGGTTTCATTCTGTTGACACAGGGTCCCTACAAATTGGACTTGACTTACACCTAACAACAACAACATCAAGGTACAAGCAACTCAAGTGTCCATCAGTTGATAAGCGGGAGAGCAGACAGGGCCTATCCGTATAACAGGATAGGACTGCTCAGAAGAGGGAAGGTACCGGCGCACTCTGCAGCGGGATGAGCTCCCGAGCGCTATGTAATGAGGAGGGAGCAATGGACCACGTAAGGTATGAACTGCTGCACCCAAATGTTCAGAAAGGCAAATCACAGAGACAGAAAACCGAGCAGGGGCTGCCAGGGCTGCCAGTGGTGGGGACGGGGTCAGAGCAGGAGTGAAGGATCTTTTATGCTCCGCTGCGCTAAAGTGTTCAGAAAGGCAAATCACAGAGACAGAAAACCGATCGGGGCTGCCAGGGTGAGCGGTGGGGAAGGGGTCATAGCAGGAGCGAAGGGTCTTCCTGGAGCCGGAGCTGTTCTGGAGAGAACTGTGGTGTCCTGGTGATGACCTACATCTGCAAGCTCGTTAAAGATCACGGAATCACTTAATACAGATTAATTTTATGGTATGTAAATGACACCTCGATGAAGCTGTTAAAATAAGCCAATCGTGACTGAATGTATTTGAGATGTGACACACCTCGTGGCTTCCCAACTGCAGTGTGTTGGACTGAGGTGAACTGATGCATCTGGGGACCGTGGGCATGGTGGGGAGGGCCTTGGGACCACTGTTTGGGACAGTATGTCCCCACCACTGGCCTTGGCAGCCCCTGCTCGGTTTTCTGCCTCTGCAGTTTGCCTTTCTGAACATTTGAGTGCAGCGGTTCATACCTTACGTGGTCCTTTGCTCCCTCCTCTCACTGCATAGCGCTCGGGAGCTCATCCTGCTGCAGAGGGCACCGGCACCTTCCCTCTTCTGAGCAGGGCCCGCTCCTTGTCATGGCAGGGGTTTCTACCACCTAAAAAGGGATCTGGAAACCCATCCTTCCTTGATTCTCCCAGATAGGACAACGAGGGCGCGCCATCGGCCTGGCCGAGCTGGGTCCGTGCCGACTGGCTCAGCCCTGCTAACCGCACGTTCTCCACCTTTCTCATCCTGTAAGATGTGTGCTGGCCTCGGGTGACAGCCTGGACGTGCCAAAGCACATGTGCACACGCAGGTGTGCACACGCACACACTGGAGCACGTGCATGTGTACACGTGTGCGCACTCACGGCTGCTCCCCCAGCTGGGGGCCCATGTGCCTCCTGGGCCTTCTCCCAGGTTCCAGGCCACGGGGCTCCCACACAGCTGCCCGGGAGCCACTGTGGCTCCTCCTTGGAGCTCTTTCTGCCTGAGAGCCTGAGGCCCGTCCGTCTTTTGGAAAAGCCGGGCCACCCCCCCACCCCCACCCCCAAGACACTTACTAGTGGCAACTTCCCCATTGTCCTGCAGCAGCTGGACGCTCAGCGTGAAGGCGGCTCCCTGGACCACTTCCAGCACCTCTGGACCCAGGATCGTGATCTTCCTGGCTTGCGCTGGGAGAGCGCAGAGCAGGGCATTAGTGGCCAGGACGGCCACACTCCCGAAGGCTCCAGCCCTCTCCTGCGTAGCTGAGGCAGCGCCAGGACACCAGGGGAGAGCCTTCCCATGACGGCACAACCATGAGTGTATGAGCCTGGGGGCACGGGAGGCCCCAGGACCCAAGGGGTACAGCGCACTGGCTCAGAGCAATGCCTGCATGTCTGTCAGGGGCCAGGCACCAAGGTTTGGATGAGTGGCTTGTGCCCCTGGCCAGCAGCACCCTTGTCCTGAGTCTAAGGAGAGGCCACTCAGCCGCCACCAGGAGCAACACAGGGAGCAAGTGGTGGCCCAGGAGGTGGCCCCCCAGTGAAGGCCCATCTGGCCGTGGGCCACCTTGAGGTCATGTCAGAGTGTAGAGATGTCAGGGTAACCAGATGGAGGCCACTTGGCAGGGGGCAGCACAACACGACCAGGCCACTCCGGACACCAGGGCCCCTGTGGCTGGGAAGTGCACGTTCCTGGGGGCCTGTGGCTGGGGGATATGTGGCTTGGGGAACTGTGGTGGGGAGGCCTATGGCTTAGGAGGACCAGTGGCTGGAGGCACAGGGCTGGGAGCTCTGTGCCTGGAAGGTGTGTGTGGCTGGGAGGAACCTGTGCCTGGGGACACATGGCTGGGAGGCCCCAAGAGCACCAGGACCCCTTGGGTCTGAAGTCGGCCTGTCCACGAGCCCTTCTGACATCAAACCAGGACATGCCATTCCTAAACAGGGACAGCCTGCAGCTGTAGCCCTGTGGCATCTGATCCCGTCAGATCTCGGAAGCTAAGCAGGGTCGGGCCTGGTTAGTACCTGGATGGGAGACCACCTGGGAACACAAGCTGTAGGCTTGGGAGAAGGACATGGCAACCCCCTCCCCAAAATCAATCTGCCGTTGAAAACCCTCAGCAGAGAAGCACTGACAATAGTGTTTCTCCTGTTGTACAGAGGGTCGCTATGAGTCGGATACTGACTCGACGGCACCTAACAACAACAAGACAGGGACAGGGGTTCAGATTCCATTTCATCCTAGCCCTGCCCAACGGGCTTACGGCCCGGAGCCACCCGAGAGACAGCAAGGCCAGCCGCAGACACAACCCCACGGCGGGCCTCGCCAGGCCAGCAGGAGGCCGGGGACACCTACCCACCGGATGACCGTTGGTCCACAGCCCACAGTAGGTGACTCCCGAGCAGTGGGCCAAACTGCCCAGCCCACTGAACACGTTGCTGTGCCACTGTCCCTGCAAAGAGAATAGAGTTGCCTCGGAGGGGAGATCCAGTGGCCCCAGGACCAGCAGCTGCCAGGAACCCCACGGTCCCGGGGTCCCGAGGGCGCCTTCCCCGTGGTGGCAGCGGGCCCTGCGTTTTGTGAGGACGGAGTCAATTAGCTTTGCTAAGTGTTCTCCTCTTTGAATCGCACTGACGCCAGGAAGCCCGGGAACAAAGGCGCTCAATGCATCGCGCAAACAAAACGCCGGCTCACGCAGGCACTTTCGGCACAAAAACCCTCGCAATACAAAGGCGCGGCGTCTGTGGGTCGGGGCGTGGGGAGACCTGAACCCACCAACCACAGTGGTGCCAAGACTGAGGTGCGTGCTGTTCCGTCACCCCCGCTTCTGAACGAAGGGGCCGATTAAACGCACAGCTTGAACACAGCGCACCTGACCCCAGGAAGCACCCCGCCTGCCACAGGCCCCACTCTGCCTCCTCCG
>VMDO01029848.1:0-22106 GCA_007922755.1 Pedetes capensis | reverse complement strand
TCTGTTGGTTCTTTTGGCAGTCCATGGTATATTCAATAGACGTCTCCAGCACCACAATTCAAAAGCATCAATTGTTTTTCTGTCTCTCTTGTTCAATGTCCAGCTTTCACAACCATATGATGCCACTGAAAATACCATGGCATGAGTCAGACGCACCTTCGTCTTCAATGTGACATCTTTGCTTTTCAATACTCTAAAGAGATCTTTTGCCACAGCTTTTCCTAGACCAATGCGTCTTTGGATTTGTTGACTGCTGCTTCCACGGGTGTTGATTATAGAGCCAAGCAAAGAAAAATCTTGGACAACCTCAATCTTTTCTCCATTTAATGTGAAGTTGCGTGCTGACCCAGTCATAAGGATTTTTGTTTTGTTGATGTTTAGTCGTAACCCATATTGAAGGCTATGATCTTTGATCTTCATCAGTAAATGTTTTAAATCCTCTTCATTTTCTGCAAGTGGAGTGGTGTCATCTGTATAATGCAGGTTGTTAATGAGTCTTCCTCCAATCTTGATGCCACATTCTTCCTCATGAAGTCCAGCTTCTCAGATTATTTGCTCAGTGTATAAATTGAAGAGATAGGGTGAAAGCATACAGCCCTGACACACACCTTTCTCAACTTTAAACCACTCAGTGTTTCCTTGTTCTATTCGAACAACTGCCTCTTGGTTCATGTACAGATTCCTCATGAGCACAATTAGGCGCTCTGGTATTCCCCCCTTTTCCAACTGTTATCCATAATGTGTTATGATCCATACAGTCAAATACCTTTGCATAGTTAATAAAATACACAGACATCTTTCTGATATTCTCTGCTTTCCACTAATATCCATCTGATATCAGCAATGATTTCCCTGGTGCCCTGCCATCTTCTGAACCAGCTTAATATTCCAGTAGTTCCCTGTCTATATACTGCTGCAGTCGCTTTTGAATGATCTTTAGTAAAATTTTGCTTGTGTGTGATATTAATATTGTTAGATAGTTTCCCCATTCAGTTGGATCCCTTTTTTTGGGAATAAGCACAAATATGAATCTCTTCTAGTCAGTTGGCCTGGTAGCTGTTTTCCTAATCTGCTGACATAAGCATGTTAGCACCTGCAGTGCTGCACCTGTTTGTTGAAACATGTTTATTGGTAATCCATCAATTCCTGGAGCCTTGTGTTTGGCCAATTTTTTCAAGGCAGCTTCTATTTCGTCCTTCAGTATCATTGTTTCTTCTTTGTATACAACCTCTTGAATGACTGGTCATCTACCAATTCTTTTTTGCATAATGACTCTGTGTATTCCTTCCATCTTCTTTCGATGTTTTCTGCATTGTTTAATATTTTACCCATAGAATCTCTCACTATTGTCACTTGAGAAACACAAAGCATGTTCTTCCCTTTGGGTTTTCTGTCTCCAGCTCTTTGGACATATCATTATAATTGTTTTTGTCTTATTTTGAGCTGCCTTCTGAAATCTTTAGTTTCTTAACTTCATCATGTTCTCCTTCTACTCTAGCTGCTTGATGTTCAATGGCAAGTTTCAGAGTCTCTTTTGACATGTAATTTGGTCTTTTCTTTTTTTCTGTATTTTTAATAACCTTTTTCTTTCTTTATGAATGATATCTTTGATGTCATGCCACAACTTGTTTGGTCTTCTATCACCTGTGACTAATGCATTACCTGTTCTTGAGGTGGTCTCTGAAGTGCAGTGGGATATATTCATAGTCGTACCTTGGCTCTCGTACACTTGTTCTAATTTTCTTCAGTTTCAGTTTGAACTTGCATATGAGAAGTTGATGGACTGATCCATAATCAGCACCTAGTCCTTTCCTGATATTTGATATGGAGCTTTTCGATCATTTCTATCCACAAAGATAATCAATTTGCTTCCTCTATGTTTGATCTGGTAAAGTCTATGTGTATAGTGATCATTTTTGTTGGTGAAAAAATATATGTGCTACAAAAAGGTCTTTGGGCTGACAAAATTCTATCATGTGATCTCCAGCATTGTTTCTGTCACCAAGATCATATTTTCCAACTATTGAGCCTTCTTCTTTGTTTCCAACTTTTGCATTCCATTCACCAGTAATTATCAGTATGTCCTGATTATATGTTTGGTCTATTTCAGATTGCAGAAGCTGACAGAAATCTTCCCTATCTTCATTTGTGGCCTTAGTGTTGGGTACATAGATTTGAATAATAGCCATATTAACTGGCCAACCTTGTAGATATATGGATATTTTTCTATCACTGATGGCACTGTATTTAAGGACATATCTTGAGATGTCTTTTTTGATGATAAATGTAACCTCATTTCTCTTTAGTTTGTCATTCCCAGCATAGTAGACTATATGATTATCTGACTCAATATGGCCCATGTCAGTCTATTTCAGTTCACTGATGCCTGGAATGTTTATTCACTCCATTTCTCATTTAACAATTTCTAATTTTACTAGATTCATACTACATACATTCCATGTTCCAATTATTAATGGATGTTCACAGTTGTTTCTCCCCACTTTGAGCCATGCCACATCAGCAAATGGAGGTCCCTGGGGCTTTACTCTATTTCTGTCACTAAGGTAGACTCTTATTTTGAGAAGGCAACTCTTCCCCAGCAGTCTTTAGAGTGCCTTTCAACGGGGGGAGGGGGTCATTTTCTGCCACTGTATCTGACAATCTTTCTTTACTATTTATAGGGTTTTCAATAGCTAGTTGTTTGGGGAGTGGTTTGCCAGATACTACTCCCTAGTCTGTCTTAGTCTGGAAGCTCAGCTGAAACCTGTCCACCATGGGTGACCCTGCCTGCTGGTATCTGAAATACCAGTGCATAGCATTCAGCCTCATTGCAACACACAAGCCCCTACAGTGCAGGAAACTGACAAACGTGTGTGTGTGTATATATATACATACATATATGTATATATGTGTATGTGTATATATATGGAGAGAGAGAGAGAGAGAAATAGATAGGGTATTATCACTATGTGGCACAGCCTGATTTTAAATTTGTCATTTTCCCTCATCCTCCTCACCACTAGGATGACAGCTGTGTACTACCACACCTGGCTCGTATTCATTTTTATTTCAGTTCCATTCAGCCTTCTTTAATACTAGTTTATAATAATGTATAAATTTATTTCTTAGGTATTTGGGTGAAAAAACTAAGGCATTTACTGAGGAAAATACTAAGGCCATATAATGAATTATATTAAACAATGTATAGGCCTTTTATATATTAGGATAAATCCACTAACATTGAACCAATTCCACTAAAAAATTTAAGACAATATAGTTCTTCCAGTTCATTGTTCATAAGCACTAAAAACCTACACAAACAACAAAAGAGGCTAGCCAGCTGAAAACCTGAACCACATTAAGGATGTACCCATAGGGGAAGGCTCCTGTATTCACAGAATTTAACACTCACGGTCTTTTCATAAGAGTTGATTTGAGGAGTAAAATTTTCAGAAAACTATACTTCAAAAAAGCTAAAAAAAAAAAAAAAAGCACTGGTGTATTTCTGAGGCCATTTCATCTTCGCAGAAGTGATAAGTCACGCTACTTAGTCTTGACTTTAAGCTTTCTTGTTTTAGGTGCATTAGATGATCTCTGTACTTAAAGTTTCATTATTTGGTACAAGGTAATTCTAATTAAGGGATGGCAAAGCATTATTATTCAGGAACACTGCTTTGTCATCATGGCTGAAACAAATCATTGGGTAGGATCTAAAAATGTCATAGGGTTTGTGGCAAAAAAAAAAAAAGCCCATTATTTAGCAACACAGTTTAGACAGGATCTATTACTTCAATTAACTGAAGCCTTCTTTGATATTATCCAGAATGTAGTTGGACCATCAATTCCCCTCCTTTGAAGACAAAATAGACAATTTAATTCAAGAAGGAAATTGGGTCTTAGTTTGAGTTCAAATACTTTAACCACTAACACATATTTTGGATTGATTTCTTTAACCCAAGACTATTTCACACTGTAAAAGATGCTAGAAAATTGGGTAAATGCCCACCTTCTACCATTAGTACAGTGCAGAGAATACTAGGATAACAGGACACAGACCATAAAACTTCTCATTGAAGAGGGTCACAAAATGGACAGGTGGTAGTTCAATATAGAGCTACTTGTGATTAATTACTGAAACCTTGAGATGAAATATGTGTTGTCTTAGGTGAAGAATGCAGTATTTTCATCCACACAGATCTTCGTGGTGCCAAAAAACAAAACTATCTTAATAAAAGAAGGAAGTGGTGTAATTATGTAATTTCTTTAACATTCCCATACCCAGTTCTGAAGGTTGGCAAGACTGGAATGGGTGCTAGTCTTTTGGCTTAATTCATGTACCCTTGCATCTTAACTTGGAAGTAGATCATAAACTATGATTATAATTATCTTATGGTATATATTAAAGGGATTATATTTTCTATTTGCAGAGTCTTAAATGCTGCCACACAGTCACTGTTTCATCAAATGTGCAACCAATGATCTTCCACATGCTGCTAACAATAAATTGAATGACCCCGCTCAGAAACTCTATGTATAATCATGACAAATCAAATAGAAATACAAATTTGAAATACTATTTGACAAATCAAATAGAAATCTGGATTATTCTCAGACCATAATAGCATATTATCAATCTGAGAAGTAAAAATGACCAAATGAATTAAGAACTGGAGCAAATCTGAGTTCTTTACACTGCCCTAAACACTAAGGGGAGACAGGTTACATTCTGTAACCTAAGTTAAGCAATAGTGAAATAGTCTATACTTTCCTTTCCTTATATTAGTATTTATAACAAGCAAAGTAAGCTTGGCCACACTTCCAGGAAATATTTGCTTATGAAACATAATTCTGGTGTAACTAAACATTTTATTTTTTGAAACTAATATGCTGTTGCAAGGTACCATCCAGTCAGGTCCGACTCACAGCAATCCTATGTACAATAGAATGAAACACTCACAGACATTGTGATAGGCACATGATCTTTTTTATGTTTAAGCCCATTGTTGCAATCACTTTGTCAATCCATACAGTTGAGGATCTTCCCGTTTTTCAAAGACCTGCCACTCTCCCAAAGATGATGTCCTTCTCCAGGGATGGGTCCTTCCTGATAACATGTCCAAAATACATAAGACACAGTCTAGCCATCCTTGCCTTCAAGGTGCACTCTGGTTGCACTTCTCCTAGAACAGATCTATTGGTTCTTTTGGCAGTCCATGGTATATTTAATATTTTTATCCAGCACCATAGTTCAATAGCATCAACTCTTTTCCTTTATCCCTTATTCAGTGTCCAGTTTTCTCAACCATATGATATGACTGAAAATACCATGGCATTATTCAGGTGCACCTTTGTCTTCAATGTGACATCTTTACTTTGGAACACTTTACAGAGGTCTTTTGCCATACCCTTTTTCCAATCCAATGCACCTTTTGATTTTTTGACTGCTGCTTCCATGGGTGTTGATTGTAGAATCAAATAAGGCAAAATCTTAGACAATTTCAATCCTTTCTCCATTTATCAAGAAGTTGCTTACTGACCCAGCTGTAAGGATTTTTGTTTTGTTGATATTGAGGGGCACTCAATACTGAAGGTTGTGTTCTTTGACCTTTATCAGTAAATGCTTCCAATCTTCTTCAGTTTCAGCAAGTGGAGTTGTATCATCTGCATAACACAGGTTGTTAATGCATCTTGCTCCAATCCTGATCCCATGCTCTTCATAAAGGCCAGTTTCCCAGTGTAGAAATTGAAGAGGTACAGTGAAAGGATAGAGACCTGACACACACCTTTGTTGACTTTAACCCAGGCAGTGTTTCCTTGTTCTTCAAACAACTGCCTCCTGGTCCACGTACAGATTCCTCATCAGTACAATTAAGTGCTCTGGTATTCCCATTCTTCACAATGTTGTCCATAATTTACTATGATCCACACAGTCAAATACCTTTGCATAGTTAATAAAACATAGACAACTTGCTGGTATTCTCTGTTTTCAGCTAATATCCATGTAACATCAGCAATGATGTCCCTCTTTCCATGTCCTCTTCTGAATCTGGCTTGATTTTCTGGCAGTTCCCTAACTATATACTGCTATAGTCACTTTTGAAACATCTTTAGGAAAATTTTACTTGTGTGTGATATTAATGATATTATTCAATAATTTCCACATTTGGTTGGATCCCTTTTCTTGGGAACAGGCACAAATAAGCATCTCTTCCAGTCAGTTGGCCAGGTAGCTATTTTCCAAATCGCTGAGCATGAACAAGTTAGTACCTCCAGTGCTGTACCTATTTGTTGAAATATCTCTAATAGTATTCCATTAATTCCTGGAGTCTTGAGTTTGACCAATTTCTTCAAGGCACTTTCCTCTTTCAGTACCATTTATTTCCTGATCATATGCAACCTCTTGAAATGGTTAGTGATCCATCATTCCTTTTGGGTATAATAATTGTGTGTATTCCTCCCATCTTCTTTTGATGTTTCCTGCATTGTTTAATAATTTCCCTGTAAAACCTTACACTACTGCTGCTTAAGCCTTCAATATTTTCTTCAGTTCCTGAAGCTTGAGAACAACAAAGTAGGTTCTTCCTTTTGGTTTTCTATCGCCTGCTCTTTGCAGATATCATTATAGTATTTAATTTTATTTTTTCGAGTTGCCTTTTGAAATCTTCTGTTTAGTTTTTTAACTTTTCATGTATTACCAATATGTTTATTTAATGAAAATAGATGCCTAGTTGCCAGAAAATCAAGCTCAGCTGAATCCTGTCCACCATGCTTGTTTCTATAAAACTGGTGACATAGCTTTCAGCATCACAGCAACACCCAAGTCCCTACAGTATGACAGACAGACACATGAGGGATACCTTTTATAGCCAACTCAAATTAACTTCATCTATTATCAGTATTTGTACTCAACATTCTAGTGAAACAAGCAGTCATAATAAAGAATTAACATTTTGCTTGTTTTTATGAGAAAAGATTACTTCTTTGCATATAAATGTATTAGAAGGACAAGTAATAAAAACATTTAGTTAAAACGTTTTTCATCAAGAAAGTCAAGTGGGTTGGGGATGTAGCTCCGTGGTAGAACATTTGTCTAGTTTGTGTAAGGCCCTGGGTTTGATCCCCAACACAGAAAAAAATAAATTTCTTTGCTTATTTACTGATACCATTTATGTTATTTTCTCTGATTTCCGCTTTTTAAGTTCTATTATCTGTCTTAAATTCTTACAATGACTGCTTTCTCTTTTTGAATTCAAGGAACCAAAACTATTAGTTTCACCATGTTCTTGTTGTTGTTAGGTGCTGTCGAGTCGGTATCCGATTCATAGCAACCCTCAAAGGGTTTTCAATGGCTGTTTCAGGATTGCCTTGGGAGTGGATTGCCAGGCCCTTCTCCCATTTTTGTGGTGCTGGGAATTGAACTCAAGCCCTCAGAGACCGCAGCACAGTGCTCTACCAAAGGAGCTAAATCCCAGCCCAGTTCCACCATAGAAATTATGAAAAAGAAGTTTTAACGCTGTCTTTTCCCTTTTAGGCTTTCAGTAATGAAGAAGTAATCACATCTGCAAAGCTTAAAGCAAACACTAATGTAATTTTAAATACTTGAATATCATGTACTTTCTGCTTTCCTGTCCTGTTTGCTTCTCTTTCCAGATTTTACTTTTATATTTGCTTCAATCTGCAGCTGGGTTTGCCTGTAATTTTAAAACCATTGGTGATCATCGTTTAGTTTACAAAACGAAACCTGCCGTGTTCTCAGAGGTTGAAGTGGCAAAGGCGGCAAAGTACCATAAAAAGGACAGTGACAGGAATTGTGGCCACACAACCACAAATGTAAAAGAGAAAGTATAATTTAGATTCTATAAAGCAACAAGAATCTAACAAAATTCTTGGGTTCAACAGAGAGTGATCCTCCCCTTAGCCCCTCATCCAGAAAACAGAAAAAGATTCAGCTTCAATAGAACCATAAATTAGGTATGTGTAGCAGTGTTCTTTCAGAACTAAAAGGTATTTTTAGGATTCAGAGCATAGATGAAAACTGTAATAGAACAGCTGGTTTCATGGAGGAATAGATTTTTTAAAAAATATAAATGATTATCTGAAAGAAGTTGCAGACTATACAATGAGAATGGAATTTCCATCTAAAGTTTTCAAAATCAACATAAAACTAGATGGCAACTTAGCTTGTTCGTTAAAGCAGGTTGTAGAACCAGACTCCTTGAAAACTCTTCATGGTTCTTCTTCTTTTTACCCTTGTGACCTTAGAATATCATTCACAGTCTGTGTGTCTGCTTCCTTATCAATAAAATCAATACATTAATACATTTTACCTCGCTGGGCTATTATTAGATCTTAATGTGTTAATAGATTAAAAAGCATTTGGAGCAAAACATGGCACATGCAATTAATGTCAAAATGTTAATTATTATTTAATATTAGATTTTATATGTTGTTTTTAGGTGCCATCATGTCAGGTACAACTCAGAGTTTTCAATGGCTGATTGTTTTGGAATTGCTTTGGGAGTGAACTGCCAGGTCCTTCTCCCATTTTTGCACAATGGAGCCCATGTCCTCAGAGAATGTGGAGCAGCACTCTACCAACTGAGCTAAATTGCAGTGCAAGATTTGATATAACTAAGTGTAAATGAGTTAAATCCTCCTGTCTCAGACTATGTCATAAAGTCCAACTATAAGAGATTTATAAGGGCCACATTCAATACAAAATGATGGAAAAGATTAAAAGTAAAGTTTAGACAAAAATATAGGAAAAATGAACAAAAAAGAAGTCAAGCATTAAGATATAATGTATATAGCATATATTAAAGCAAATAACTTTAAATTGGACAGCTATGATAATCCAATTTTAATAATGCAAGAAAAGTAAAATAAAGAGAACAACAACAGGAGATTGAACTTACTTTAAAAACATTTTCCTACTGGGTGTGGTGGCTCATGTCTGTAATCCCAGCAACTAGGAAGGTGGAGGCAAGAGGATTACAGGTTTGAGGCCAGACGCAGCCTGTAACATAGCAAAACTCTATCTTAAGATAAAAAATAAAAAATGGGCTGAAGGTAAAGCTCAGTGGTAGAGCACTTATTAAGTACATGCAAGTCCCTGGCTTCAACACCCAAACACTGAAAAAAAGAAAAAAATTTCCAGAACATATAAGCAAAAAATAAATAAGGAATGAAATCTAAATACTGTATTATTATTGATCTAATAGTTGCATATCAAACTTAATGCATTACGGAAACTTTAAAAAGACATCACAGAAGATTAAAATAAAGTGAGCAAATATTATGCAGAAAAAACCTAAATAAAAAAAAAAATCTCCAATAAGTATTTTTTCTTTTATTAATGAAGTACTGGAAGATTGAGCCCAGGCAGGATCTTGCACATGCTAGGCAAGTGCTCCATCCTGGCACTGCAGCTCCAGCCCTAATTTTTCAAAATTTTTTATTTTGACAGAGTCTTACTAAATTGTGCATGGCATCTCTGGCCTCAAAACGTGAGATCTTCCTGCCTCAGTCTTCTGAGTCCCTAGTTATACAGGCATACACCTTAAAGCCTGAAACCAAGAAGCTTTCTCTTTTTTCCCTTTTCATTTTGTTTCGTTTCATTTCGTTTCCTTTCCTTCTTCCTTTTCTTTCCTTCCTTCCTTCCTTTCCTTTCCTTCCTTCCTTCCTTCTTTTTATTTATTTATTTTGGAAATACAAGGGGGTTTAACCCAGGGCCTTATGCATGCTTTGCAAGTGTTCCACCACTGAGCTGGAGTCTCAGCCCAGTTTTTTAGTTTTTATTTTGAATCAGGGTCTTGTTAAATTACACAGGCTGTCTCTGGCCTTAAACATGCGATCCTCCTACCCATTCCCACTTCCTAAATTGCTGGGATTACAGGTGTGTGCCACCATGCTTGAGCCAGCACCAAAAAGTTTTCAAAAGCAGGCATTGTGAATGCTCTGTTCCTGTGACTTATTGCATTAAACCTGAAAAGTAATAATACAAACTAAAAATTAAAAAAGGAAAGAAAATATTTAACTATTTGGAAATTATAACAGTAAAAATATGCTATTTATTCATTAACACCATACACATTTGCTATTGCAGTCACTGAGATTCTGTTGATAATAAATGTAGTCCTTGCTTGCATGGAACTTACAGTCTGGCTGAGGAAAGTGGGACTTATTGTTAAATGACTAACTCAGTAAGTCAAAAAATATCAAATAACTAAGGGGACAAAACACACTGAGAAAAGAAGAAAATAAGACTGTAAGTAAATCAGTGATTTTAAGTTCCATGTGTTGTTGTTGTTGTTAGGTGCCATCGAGTCGGTATCCGACTCATAGCGACCCTCTGTACAACAGGGGAAACACTATTGTCAGTGCTTCTCTGCTGTGCATAGGGTTTTCAGTGGCAGATTGATTTTTGGGAGGGGGTTGCCAGGTCTTTCTCCCAAGCCTGCAGTACCTGGTATTCCCAGGCGGTCTCCCATCCAGGTACTAACCAGGCCCGACCCTGCTTAGCTTCCGAGATCTGACAGGATCAGATGCCACAGGGCTATGGCTGCAGGCAAGTTCCATGTAGAAGGTAAAAAATAACGGAAAACAATTTCTTGAAAAATCAAATTGGCAAAATAGGATTTATAGACACAATTATATAAACAGGATTGATAAAAAGAATGTGAAATAAAGAATGAGTGACATATTGGTTAGTACAAGGAAATACATGGCTCTCAGTTAATGATAAATTCACCAACTTTTAAAAGACCATATAATCCATTCCAGATACTGTGTTACTGTGAGCAAAACTGTGCCCCAGCCTCAAATACCTCAAGTCTGATGTGAGTTACAAAAAGTATCCAGGAAGCACAACAAAGTATGACAAATGCTGGAAGGCTGGAGGGAAGCATGGTACCATGGGCACACCTGGGAGCGGCCACTGGCCATGGGAAGAAACGTGTAGTATCCTGGTCTGAGGGAATAGTGCACAAAGTGTCTAAGGTGGAAAAGAAAATATTTTATTAGATAATATAAAAGTTCAAACTGGCTGGTACAGAGAGAAAAAAAACATTAAGAAAGAAAAAGTAGCTATTTTGGAAACAGAGGTCAATCAAAAAGTCTTCTAAGATATGATAAAAGTTTTAGGTTTTAACCTTAGGTCAATGGGAAGCCTCTGAATGAATTAAGGAGGAAACACATATGATCAGATTTAAGATTAACATTCTGGCTACTGAACAGAAAATAGGTTGTAAACATACTGAGCCAGTGGATGATGAGTCTGAGTTTCTCTATCAACCAGAAATACAGAGTATAATACAATCTGATGACAGAGATTGAGGCTTGCAGGGAAGGTGGTGACAGTGGTCTAAAAACTCACTGTCATCTAATTTAAGAACACTCATGGGTTATCTGACACCAGTCCAGTTCGGATAACAAAATGACATCTTCTCTCCTTCTTTTGGTCACTTTCTTGTCAAAAGCTCTCTCCAGGCCTTATGGAAGGGGAAAGATATGAGAATAGCAGAACAGGATGATAGCATCCTGAGGAGGCTACAATGATACTTAATGGACAAAGAACATCACCTCCATCACCAAATCATCAAAATAACATCAACTTCAGAGATGACTGTTGTAAGTACAAATTAGAGATTGTGTAAAATGAGGAAAGAACAGATGAGATCTCTGGCAAAACGCTAAGGAAAATCAACAATGAAGAGATTTAAGATTAAGGAATTGTAAAAATTTGAGAGGCACCCAGAGGTCAAGAAAGCAAAGTGACTAGCATATGCTATCATGTAAAGCATCAGAAAAGAGTATTAATGGGCTGGGTGTGGTGGCTCATGCCTGTCACCCCAGCTACTCAGGAGGCGGAGGCAGGAGGATCACAGGTTCAAGGTCAGAGGCAGCCTGCATAATTTAACAAGACCCTGTCTCAAAAAATAAAAAAAAATGGACTGGAGGTGCAGCCCAGTGGTAGAGCACTTGCAAAGTACGTGCAAGGCCCTGGGTTCAACCTCCAAGTACCATAAAAAAAGAGAAAAGAATATTGATGAAAGATATAGTCAATGTGGCCATAAGTGGTCTTGACAATAGCAGTATCAGTAGAGTGATGAAGACATAAATCCATATTGCAGTGGATTAAGGTTTAATGGGGTTTAAGAATGATAGACAGTTAATATATACCTTTTCCTCAAAAGGAGTGATTTTAACAGCATGTAGCCTAGAAACCAGAAAGAAAAAGGGATAGACTTGACTAGATAGAATAGTAATAAGAGATTAATAGAAAACTGTAGAACTATTAACTCTAATGACAGCAGTCTATGGGTTATTTACTTTCATCTTCAGTTGATACAGGAAAAGACAGAGACAACATGCCAGTGATTGAGAACAAAGACAAACTGAAAGTATAGTAGCAATATAGTGGTTAGAGTGATATACTAATTTGTCAAATTTAGGTCAAAATGGATATAAAACAAAGAGAATCTACAGAGAGAAACTTCTTATTGCAAGGTGCCAAGGAGCTGGACTCATAGTGACCCTACATACAACAGAACAAAACACTGCCCAATACTATGTCATGCCAGGCACTGTGTCTATGCTTCTCTGCTATTTACCTGATTTTCAATGGCAGATGGTTTCGGGATTTTGGGGAGAGTGGCTTGTCAAGTCCTTCTCCCATTTTTGTGGTGCTGGGTATGGAACCCAGGGCTTCAGAAAGTGCTGTACAGCACTCTACCAACTGAGCTAAAACACAGTCTTAATGGGACTAGAGTCTCACTGTGTTTAAAGAATAGGTACTAGCCAAGTGAATGAGTGTAGAGAATGCAGGTTGCTAACGTATGAGGTTACAAAAAGTTGCTATTTCCCGCTGGCAGTAAGATCCAAGGTATGAATAATATACTCCTTTATGAAACTACTATACCAAATGCTATAAACATGCCAAAATTCGTATTTTTTAATTTACAGTTTCAAAGTCCATACTGAACTAAAAAATTGTCAAAGTGGTCATAACTACAATTTGTTTTGAGAAAAATCAATAGACATTTTTAAAATAGACTATTTTTTAGAATAATTTTAGTTCAGAGCAAATAGAATGGAAATTACAGGGCATTACCAGATATCCCTGCCCCTACATACCTACAGCCTTTCTACTATCAACTATTCCTTACCAGAACAGCACATTTGTTACAACTGATGAACCTATACTGATCACCAAAAGTCCACAGTTCACTCTTTGTGTTGTGTTAAAATCTCTGAGTTTTGGTCACTGGGTGTGGTTGTACAGGTTGTAATCCCAACTACTCCAAGGGCAGAGGCAGAAGGATCATGAGTTTGAGGCCATCCTGGGACACACAGTGAGATCTTGCCTCAGTAAGTCAATAAATAAAATCCATGGGTTTTACAGAAGTATAATGACATGGACTTAGCATTAATGAATCGTGCAGAATAGTTTCACTGCCCTAACCATCTTCTTTGTTCCATCTATTCATACCTACCTCCCTGCTAACCTCTGGCACCTATTGACCTTTGTACAGACTTCAAAGTTTCGCCTTTTCCAGAAGAGCATATAGTTTGAATCATACAGTACATAGCCCATTGAGACTGGCTTCTTTTGCTTAGTAATAAGCATGTATGTTTCTTCCATGTTTTTCATGGCTTGATATTTATTTTCATTGCTTGAATTGTTTTCATTTGGCTTCATGTACCACAGTTTACCTATTCACCTACTGAAGGACGTCATGATGGCTTTCAAGTTTTGGCATTTATTAATAAAGCTGCTGTTAACATCCATATGCAAGCTTTTGCATACATGTAAGTTTTTGACACATTTGGGAAAATACTAAGGAGTATGATTGCTGCATCATATGAGAAGTACATGTTTGGGGTTTTTTTGTTGTGTTTTTGTGGTACTGAGGTATTGATCCTACATACTTTTGTAAGTGCTCTACCACTGAGCTGCACCCTTAGCCTCATTTTTTAATTTTTTTATCTTGACACAGGGTCTCACTAAGTTACTCAGGTTGCTTCTAGCCTCAAAGTTTAGATCCTCCTGCCTCTGCCTCCTCAGTCACTGTTATTATAGGTATGTGCCACCGTGCCTGGCAATACATGTTTAGTTTTGTAAAAACTGCCACACTTTCACAGTGGCCATGCCAGTTTATGTTCCCACCATCAATGAATGAGAACTCTTGTTCCACATCCTTGTCAGCACTGGTGTTGTTTTTCCTTTCTAACAGGTGTGCAGTGGGATCTCACTGTTGTTTTAATATGCAATTCCTTAATTACATACAGCCTGCAGCCATACTACTGTGGTGTCTGATCCAGTCAGATCTCAGAAGCTAAACAGGGTCAGGCCTGGTTAGTACTTAAGATGGGAAACCGCCTGGGAACACCAGGTGTTGTAAGCTTGGGAGAAAGACCTGACAACCCACTTCCAAAAACCAATCAGCCATTGAATACCTTAGGAATGGCAGAGAAGGACTGATAATAGTGTTTTGCTTATTGTACCTAGGGTCGTTATGAGTCTGATACTGACTTCATAGCACCTAATAATTGCATACAATTATACACAATGTTGAACATCTTTTTGTATGGTAATTTATCATATTTGTATCATATTTGGTGAGGTATCTATTCTGATTTTTATCCATTTTTTAATTGTATCATTCATTTTCTTATTGTTGAGCTTTAAGAGTTCTTTGTATCTTTTTGACACCAGTCCTTTACCAGATGTCTTTTGCAACATTTTGTCCCAATCTGTGTCATATGTTATTTGCTTAATAGTATCTCTTACAGAGCAGAGGTACTTTAATTTTAATGATGTTTAGTTTATGTCTTTTAGGGATCATGCCTTTGGTTTTTTTCTATTTTTAGAATGACTTTTGAAAAGTTATTGTCAAACCCAAGGTCTTCTAGAAAACTAGCCAAACAAACAAACAAGAGGGTGAGTATACTCAAACAATGGAATGCATACAAAAATGAATATGAATAAACCACCTTATAAATATAACAGAATAAAAGAAGGAAGACATAGAAAAGTATGATGTTCAAAAACAGGAAAAACCAATTATGGTGTAAGAAGTCAAATTGGTCATTTCCTTAGGGAGGAGAAACACAGTGGGGGAAAGGGAAGAGATAAAAGCAGGAGAGTAGAGTGTGCACAAGGTGCTCAGTTTTGATCAGGATACTGATTACCTGGATATTTTCTCTATGTTCACTCACTCAGGTGTATATTTTTGTGTGTTGTGTGTATGAATTATACTTAATAAAAGCAAAGGTCTAAAGCAAACAGCAAAATGCATAAAAGCTACTTATCTTTGGAATTTGCGTAGAAATGTTAGTTTTCTCTCAGTTGATTGAGATCATTCCATCTCCAATTCATTGAAGACACCAAAAAAAGATACCTTTTGTCTTGTGGTATCACTTAAAAATCTAAAATTCCAGAAGTATTGATTTAAGTCAATTGAACTTCGATTTGATTTGTCCTTCAGAGAATTTTCTGAGATTATGTCCTTACAGTTCAGGCTCGATTTTCCCAGAAGGAATGCCCATTTCCGCTGTCACTCATACAGAAAAGCAATTTTTCTTCAGAAAGAATCAGAAGGTAGGGTAAGGGTAAAAAATTCTTCTTACTTCCTCAAAAGTAGCAACAAACCAGGACACAGATTTACAGAGGTGATCTCAGCACTCCCAACACTAGGCGAGTTGGTTCCTGTTCAGAGGAGGCTGAACAATGAACCAGGAGCTACTCAGATGTAGCCCTGAGAAAGACCTAAAGTCAGGATGACCCTATCATCTATTTGAGTAGCCACTTCTAACAGAGCTGTAAGTTCCTTACTCTTGCACATATTCAATACCTTTAGTTTTCCCTTGCTAAATTCAGTGATAGTATGACCTCTGATATGTCATGGAAAATTATTGGGAAGATCTTTCCTACACTTGGAAAAGCATATGATAAAAGCAAGGTCTTTGTAGACCTTGAAATTCTTAAAAATGTATTAGTTTTCTTTTTACTATCTCCACTTCAAGGTGAGTTTCTATACAGTGTGTCAGAATCTTTATTCTCAACATTATTTCAGGTCTTGGCTTTCAATGAGAGTCAGTACTTCCTAGTAGTTGCACATCTTTGGATGTTTATGTATAAAGCCCATCATCTCTTCTTCTAGTTACAGTATAACTGAGTTGTTCTGATGTTCCTATCAGAGATGTAGGGCTAAAGTGAAGGGTTACCTTCAGTTTCTTAGAAAAAGGAGAATTTTTGTCTTTTCATGACATTTATAGACTAACATGTAAGAAATAGTCCTAAACTAGTTTACAGGTTATATGTAGACAAGGTCATTTGGAAAATAATTATAATGAGAGTGTGAACTATATGTGGACAAGAAAGTTTCTGTCCCACTAGCATTAATCAGCTAGTGCCAGCAGAATAATGATTTAGAAAACCATTTGCTGTCAATATGAGGTTCAGGCTCATAGAATTCCCCACCCTATTTTGGGTAATTAATAAACTGAGAAGGGAAGAAAGAATATATAATTGCAGTCAAACAGGATGAACAACTGTTATACAGGCATTCTTAAGGTAGAAGGTACATAAAGGAGTATATCTTTGTTTAAGGAAGTTACTAGTGTAATTTCAGGATAAGGCAAGTATATAACTGGACATAAAATTATAACATAGTGGTAGCTCTAAGAAAGAGATAAATAAAAATTAAGAGTTCTGAAAAAGATTGTATGTAACAACCTGGAAAAGCTTTGAGGAAAGGGCATGGTTCAGGGGGACACTGAAAAATTAAAAGCACTTAGTAAGGCCTGAGTAGAATGAAGAGGATATTACTGATGAAAGAAAAGGCACAGGAAGGTAAAGGGCTGAGGGGAGGAAATATAAATTAGGAAAGGAGTCGTTCTCCTGGTGAGGGCTTAGAGAAAACACATGACAGTAAAATGTCAGGACGTGGAAAGAGGCTTTGAATCCAGTTCCAAATAGAAATGCTACTTAATTCAGGAGACTAGAAGGGCATAGAATGTCTGAACTATAGGAGTGGTTTCATCAATAAGCAATGTGTAGAAAGAGTTGGCCTAAAGTAAATGGAAGGAAAGCTGAAAATCAGGGGAATCATGTAGCATGTTTATTGTCACAGTACCAGAGGAAAAAGAGGATATCTTCAACATGCAGAACAGCAGTAATTAAATGGATGGTGGTGGAAAATTTCCTTCTTTCAGAGACAGAACTGGTTATAGCAATTGCTACTTGATTAGTAAGAAACTCGAGTATAGATGTGTATTTACGAATAAAAATGACAGAACCTGACAAGGCAATTTAAAAGCTAACACTTTGAGAGTAGAAAAATAAACAACTTATTCTAGGAAAGCAATTGAGTATAATTATTAAGCAACTATGAAATTTTAACCAGGAAACTTTCTAGTGAGAGAAAATCTCCTGTATGCATGAGTCATGAATATGATACAAATTCAGCTAAAGAGATTTGCTAAATTCCAAAAAATCCAAGCAATCTAAATTCGAGTAGAGAATATGTGAGTACTAATAGAATCTCATAGAAAATCAAATGGCCAAACTTTGATCTTGGGCTGTCATTTTTCCATAAAGAAGTATAAGATAATAAAAGGAACAGATACCATAGAATGAAATAAATTTATATTTTACTTCTGGTTTCAGATGATGTTGGGTAAATTACCTCAACGTCTTTCACTTAGATTTCCTTGTCTGTGAAATAGAGTTACAAACAGGACCTCATGTTATTTGTGACCATTATTAGAAATAACACAGGCAAAGCACCAGGTCAAGACCAACACATAGAATTTCAAAAAGTGGAAACTATAGAAAAGGAAGACATTTAGTCAAACATCAATGGAAATGAATAGTAAAAGATGAGAACAATCTCCTATAAGAGGAAGAATATTGTCAATAATTCCAATTCCAGTCACGTGAAGAGTATAGTCATTATCAATTTTTAGTGTTGTATCAGAGAAGGTCAGTGTTCATTCTTTTTTTTTCTTCTTTCTGAAAACAGAGTTAGACATTGTCCAGCTCCCTTGCAGCTTTGTGTGTCTATATGAGTGAAGTCTACCTAATAGCATTTAAAGTGGAAGTGACGTGTGTCACTTTAGGGCCAAATTATCACAATGTGCACTTGTAATTCTTAATCTCTTTCACCACCAGTTGAAAGAGGAGGATTCTAGAGCAGTAGTTTAACTTTTTGGTCTCAGAAATGTTTACAATCTCAAAAATTATTGATCATCAAGGGGCAAAAGAACTTTTTTGGAAAAATGGGATTATATCTCAAGATATTTACAGCATTGAAATGTAAAAGGGAATGTATGAAGATCTATTAACCTATTTAAAATAACAATAAATCATTACAAGTTAATTAAATGATATATTTTAATCAAAATAGTTATAATTTCAAAAATGGTGAGGGCATTCCTATACATTTTTGCAAATTTTCCAATGTTAGCTTAACATAAGATTGCTAGATTCTCACATCTGCATATGAAAAATCCAGACGTGCACAAATAAACAGTTGGAAAAGTAAAGAGTATTTTAAGAGGATTTGGGGTATTTTTCTTTGATATAAGATGATAGCTCACTGTTTCTCCTTCAAATATCCTTCCAATATAGAATCTGAAATCATACTAGTGAATTTCTTATATTTTGTTATGTTAAAATCTACATTATCTTGCATTTTGAGTAGACTGTTTATCAATACATAATTTTGTAATATGACATATTGGTGATTTGGACAATACTGGTTCACTGTGTTTTAAATATCCTCCAAGTGTTGACATATTTCATTATACAGTATCACCACCAATCCCACCTCAAAAATCTTCAACTATTGGGAAGCTTTCAAACTCTCAATGGCAAATAAGTTTTCCAAAATTATAATTTTTACCTAGAACCTCAAATTTTATCATTTGCCCCAATACTGTCAGCTGCTGTTGTATAATCAGTTTACTCAGTTAATTTTTGAGGATATTTATGCTATATATTGAAGCTTGAATTGTTCTTTCAATCAAAAATTGTAATGTAGGGGGGATAGGTTGGAAGAAGGGCAAGTTTGGCTTGAAAATCAAATAATAGCACAGGGGCTTTTTCTTGGGACTACCACTATACTTTGGTGTGCAGAAGAGTACTTTATCATTGCTTCCCATTTCTTCTGAAGAAATTGAAAACAATCTTCAAAGGTCAGGATTCATTAATGTTGACTTAATCTATTAAAATTAATACTTATTCCCCCTCCTTTGAGGACATACTTAAAAGAAACTGGTGGAGTTTTGACAGCCAGTGACAATGAAGAGGGAAGAAGATAATGGCAACTATTACAATGTCTACAGTCTTACTACCCAGGTATCTGATCTTGTCAGATCTCGGAAGCTAAGCAGGGTTGGGCCTGATTAGTACTTGGATGGGAGGCCACCTGGGAACATCAGGAGCTGAAGGCTTGGGAGAAGGACCTGGCAGCCCACTCCCCAAAACAATCAGCCATTGAAAACTCTATAAATAGCAGAGAAGCACTGACTGTAGTGCTGGGCAAGGCACAGTGTTGGGCAGTGTTTTGTTCTGTTGAACATAGGGTCACTATGAGTCAGATCCAACTATATGGCACCTAACAGCAACAACAACAAAAACAACATCATGATGTGAGGGCACTGCTTTCATTTAGGCTAAGACAGCAGCACAGCAGCAGTTTCACTTATCATCCAGACTTTTCCCCATCAGTACAAATGTCAACATACACATAATGCTCAAATATAACTAAGAAAGTAGATTTGACCTTGCAAGCCATGTCCTTCCCCAACGTCCACAGACCACAGTTTGAGAACTGCTGATCCTAAAGAAGTGAAGTCACAGATGAATGGACATGTATCTTTGAAGGACTGGAGCAGAGACTGTGCACTTCATTTCATTTAACACATCTACCCTGGACTAGGACACAAGTAGGTTTTTTTTTTTTAAGCTACTCACTGTTGAGGTTGTTTATTATAGCAATTAGCCTGAGTAAAGAAATTGATATTTTGAAATTAAGCACTGATTTAGCTCAGTGGGTAGAGTGCTGTGCTGCAGTCTCTGAGGTCCAGAGTTCAATTCCCTGCACCACAAAAATGGGAGAAGGGCCTGGCAATCCACTCCCAAGGCAATCCCGAAGCACTCAGCCATTGAAAACCCTATGAAGGTCACTATGAGTCGGATACCGACTCGACGACACCTAGCAAGCAAGCAATAACATAATACTAAAATATGGAGTGTTAAGCTAATACTAGGTGTTTGGGCCATAGGTGGTAAGGAGGGAGGTGGTAAGCTATGAGGCTGGAAATCCCTATTATGACTTTTCAATTATTTGCTAAAACTTTTACCAATGACAAGGTGAAGAATAGGCATATAATTCTAAACTGATGAAAATCAGTATGAACACATATGTGGGATGCCACTGCTGTTTCCAATAAATACTATAGGAAAAAGGTGAGGTCAAACAAGAATTGGCAGGCTTATTGGCAGAAATGGTAGGGAAAAGAAAGTCTATAAATTTGAAGATTTGAAGGAATGTTTAAAATAGTTACTTCCAGGTTGCAAAAAATAAGACCCAAAAAATGTCCCCAAGAGACAATGGTATACTAATACTTAGCCCTAATAGCAAAGATCAGATTAAGGAGGTAGCCTCTCCAATGATGTCTAATAGCCTCAATGTTGTTATTGTTGTTGTTAGGTGCCTTTGAGTCGCTTTCTGACTCATAGCAACCCTATGTACAACAGACGAAAAACACTACTGTCAGTGCTTCTCCGCTATTTGTATAGTTTTCAGTGACTAGCATCAATGTAGCAAACATTAAATACAGAGAAATTAGCACTTAAAGGAAAGAAATTTGGGTATAGTTTTTGATGTAGAGTTAGCAGGAACCAAATAGGTCAAAAGCTTACTAAGTTTTCAAGGAAATTGTATGGCCAAAGAAACTAGACACCTGACAGTGTTTAATGTTTAAAATCTCTCCCTGGTCCCAATACTCGCACATCAGAGAAGCAAGCTGTGCCATGGAGTAGCCTCCATGGAAGGCCCAACCTCAGTCTGCTCAGAGCAGATCTGGCAAAGGAGGGTAATGGAAGAGGAAGAACTTCCCAGACTGGACCCAGGGACCTTGGTGGAAAAAAAATGTATTTTTTTATATAGTAGCTTTATGTTCTAACTAAGGAATCCCCCTGAACCACTACCACCAAGTAAGGGGCTTCACATTCTACAGAGATTTCACAATGGTTATGGGCCAGAGTCTTCCATTCTTTATCTGTGAAAGAGTTTCTGTTTTTCTAATTATGTTACAACACTATATTATTATTACAAATGATCTTGTGGATTATTTTTCTGTTTAGTTCTTAGGCTTCTTGTCCACAAAGAACCATATCCAGGTCCCATGAAGAAGACTGGTTGTTACCCAAATTTTTGTACTTTGACCTAATTCCAGTGACCTAAATACAATTTTGGATTGCCTAACTGGAGGTAGGGCTGGGATTTAGCTCAGTTGGTAGAGTGCTGCACTGCAGTCTCTGAGGTCCCAAGTTCAATTCCCAGCACCACAAAAATGGGAGAAGGACCTGGCAATCCACTCCCAGGGCAATCCCAAAACAGTCAGCCATTGGAAACCCTACGAGGGTCGCTATGAGTCGGATACCAACTCAATGGCACCTAACAACAACAACAACAACAACAACAAACTGGAGGTAGAGTGAGTGTGTCCTACACGAGGAAGAAGAGAGAAACAGATGTGTGATGTTAGGATGAGTTGACTGTAACAGACACTGCTTATGCATATACTGACTACAATAAGGTCTTAGGTGCTGAGTCCTCCATACAAAATCATTTCCTCCATTTGCAGACTTATTATATTCTCACAAGGTCTCAAAGTAGTTCTGATTTTTTTACACTAATTATATAACAACCTTCAGGTCACAAAGCTTTCTACATCCTCCTCCATCCTTGTAACTAATGCGTTCTTGTCAAAAGTAACACTCCCAAGAGGATTATTTTTGACATTATAATAATCATAAATGTAAATAAAAGATTACTGAATTGAGGAAGCAAATTCACATAGGATTTGTATAC